>OY292404.1:9946752-10200602 GCA_958496205.1 Idaea biselata
GATAAAATAATGCCAAGTTTAGAGCAATATTTTAAAACAACTACTACTATGGCATCACTAAGCATATTAGATTACGCTATAATACCACGAATATCTATCTATATCCATGAAATGGTTTGTCCTGACTGACTGACTGATCAACGCACAGCTTAAACCACTGATAGTAGATTTCGGTACCGTTTTCGTTTTGACAAACCACTGACCTCCATAATATGGACAGGAGATCGCGCACTGAATTTTGTGCCTATTTGATCTGCGCCATGTTGTGCTGTTTTCTATTGAAAGTGATGGTGACCGTCTAAGGTAATCGCGCCATCACTTTCAATAGAAAACGCGCGACAACAGCGCAACATGGCGCAAATGAAATCGGCACAAAGATTTAATGTCATTTTGTATGGTATAGCAATTACAGCGTACTTGTATACAGGGTGTTTTGACGAGGGGGTATTGAGCCGAAAGAGAGTTGTTCTAGAGGTCTAGGAGAACAACTTTTATTCTACGACTTTTGGAAAATCGAACTTTTTTTTCGAAAATTTTAAAGTTGTATCACTAAGAAAAACAGCGGTTTTTGTAAAAAAAAGGCAATTAATGTTTAGATTGTAGTGGTCCAAACTAAATAAAAGGGCACCTTAAGGCCAATGACCTCAAACTCTAAAAAACAGCTGATTTTCATGCAAATTTTAAACTCAAAATTTTCGAAAACTACTTTGAATTTCCAAAACTTGTAGAACAAAAGTTGTTCACCTAGACCTCTAGGACAACCCCCTTTCGGCTTAATACCCCCTCCTCGGAGCACCCTGTAGATCTCTATCTATACAAGTACGCTGGAATTGCTATACCATTATTTTCAGTGCGACAAAAGGAACAACAAACCTATTTTATGTATTAGGTATTTCTTAAAAACATACACACAATACATTCAATAAAAAACCGTGTTTACAGAAAACACTCTAAAAACAAAGGAATCCAAAAATATGATGGAAAACCATCAAAACACGTCCCTGCAACCATCGGTTCTCCAGAATCTTTAGATTAGAAACTTGCTATTCAATTTTATACTCTAAACCTTTACGAGAAGGTTCGTTTTAGAAGGATAGGTTATAAAAAGTGGGAGCATAGCTGGTTGGTTTGACAAATTGAAGTTAATCCCTAGGGTTGTCAAATTTGCATATAGGTATAGGTATGTATGTCTGTGTGTGTTGGTATAAATTGTTACGGATTTGTTTATTGAAAAGCTTGAGTACTCTTTTTTTTTCTTTGAATAATGGTTTCGGATAGCGGCACCTGTCTGTAAGCGAGCCAGTGAGTGTGGGCGATTTCGATTCCAGAAAGTACAAATATAGTTTTTTATTCGGTTTTCTGAAATAAAACTCACTTTTTGGTTTTCATCGCATTGCTTTTAACGCTTTTGTTCGACGCCTGACGTTTCGAGGTCTTTTCAGACTTCTTGCTCACGGGGATTACTCTTGCCAACGCGATTTAAAGCGCCAAGAGTTTTATTTCAATCGTACCATTGCATCTGAAGGGTACCTGAACTCAGACCAAAAGTCGAAAATACAAAATGCGTGCCGTAAAATTGCCGGTGGTACAGCTCAATTAGCTGTACAATATCAAGCCCTCAAGACTAAAGCAGTCCAAAATTATGTATCCCTTCAAGCTCTAAAAGAGAAACAAGATCTCTCGCAGCGCATTCTGGACCTACAACAGATCATCGAAGAATCATCAAAATCTGTTCCCGCTAAAATCTCGTTCGCCGACATGATTAAGAAAGGGACTAATAATTTTATTCAGCCTTCAATGACCAGCTCTCTAGGAATATACCCGAAAGATAAGACAAAGTCAAGTGAGGAGACTAAATCATTGGTCCAGAACCTTATTAAGCCAGAAGAAATGAAACTGCATGTTCGAGGTTTGCATAAGACGAAGAATGGCGGTGTAATCATCAGCACCGAATCTAAAGACGATATCACCAAGATAAAACGTACGGCGCAGCTAACATCCTCTGGCCTTACTGTTGACGACTCACACAAACGAAGACCTAGGATAGTAGTGATCGGTGTGCCGGCGTCAATGCAAGAACCAGACGTCTTTAGATGCCTCTACCATCAGAATTTGGCAGAACATCTGAAAGACACATCACTTGATACATTTTTGACCTCAATCAAGCTTAGCCACAAGTCTGGAAAGAGAGGCGCTGAAACCTGTAACTACGTAATAGAAGTCCCGGCGAATATTCGCAAAGCCCTTATTTTAAACGACCGTGTATTCGTGAACTGGTCATCGTGTCCTTCACCTTGGTTACTAGGTGTTTCAGATGTCAGCAATACGGACACGCTGCCAAGACTTGCAGGGAGGAGAACAACACGTGCGGACATTGTCGCGAGGTGGGACATGAGATTAAAGAGTGCAAGAAGACGACTGAGAGTCCAAGGTGTGCCACTTGCATGCGGTTCAAGAAGCCGAGTAACCATAAAACTGGCGATTCAGACTGTCCTGCCAGGAAATTAGCTGAAAATAGGTATTTTAATTCAATAGATTATGTTGGCGCCTAATTTCTTTAGCACATTTTATTTAATTGCAAATCTAGGTCAAAGTCAATATTATAATATTATTGTAAAATTTTAACGCAAGTGTATTAGGTTTAGTTATTTAGATTTTAAGGTTAGTAGGACATTATGATCAGTAATTGTAATAGTAGTAATTGTTGACAAGTTTTATTTGCTGTAATGTAAAATTACCAATGTTTACCTTTACTTGGATATACCTATAGTATTTCATTTGTTTTAATTTGTTTCTAATTTATAAGTGATAATTTTAGTTTCTATTTTTGCTTTTCTCGCCTGAGATACAGGATTCTTCTAGTTCAGGCATATGTGTTACTTAGGTTTATGTTAAAATTTAGACTTTAAATAATTTTTGTACACATTAATTTGGATTTTTTTTAAGTACTAATAGAAAGATATAACATTCCGTGTAAACGAAATAGATATACATAATATATAAAAAGTTTATCGCTGACTGTTCACACAGCCGACGAGTACTAGCACGACTAATTTGCGGTAAATATATACTCGCTCCGAGTCTGAAAATAGAAATATTCGAAAAGATTCGAAAAATTATCTATCTAAAAGATTCTACAATAATCTCTTTAATTTGATATCCATTAAGATCATCTTTCAAGTTTTCGGCTCTACTTGCAGCTCGCCCGTTCGCTGGTTGTCGGACAGGTGCCTTATAGACCTCATACGGTACTGAATCCCAAGCCTTTCTACATAGCCAAACAAATTGGCCAATAAAAAGTGAACAAAAATCTTTTTTTAGGGTTCCGTACCCAAACTAACGCAGCGTACTACGTGGACGATTGGATGCGAACGCGATTGCGAAGCGATACGATCCGGTGCGGTGCGGAAACAAGGAACAGTCGAGAATGCCGCGCCGCATCGCACTTTACGTGCATTTGGTCACGTAGGACACTTCAATAGCTATCGACTGTTTGTTGTTTCCGTACCGCACCGGATCGGATCGCTTCGCAATCGCGTTCGCATCCAATCGTCCACGTAGTACGCTGCGTAAGACTACTGTCCGTCCGTCTGTCTGTCACCAGGCTTGATCTCATCAATCGTTATAGCTAGACAGTTGAAAATTTAAAAAATGATTTCTGTTGCCGCTATAACAAAAAATAAAAACAGAATAAAAGTCCGAGTCCGACTCTCACTTAGCCGATTTCTTTATTGGCTTACTGGCCTAGCTTAATGGCTTAGTTATAAGCAACGTGTACGTACATGTAATAGACCATGAAAAGTTCAGTCCAGGCCAAGAATTTTAGAATGAAACGTGTATAAAATGGCTCGCTACGGCTACGGTCCGTAGCAAATATCGTAGAGTTTATCGTAGCACAATGCTACGAGTCTTTATGAATCGTAAATCTATAGAGATAAAAACCTTTCGGTTTTATAAAATAAAATAGAATATTGGTATATTTTTGTTATTTACAAAATTTTGTCCCCATCAGGTTTTGAACCTCATTAACCGTTCCTAAGACCTTACGTAAATTGATGTACCCATTAATAATAATAAATTCTAAGAACATCACACTGCTAAGCTTGCGTTATGGTGACTAACTAGACAATGTCACTTTAGGTAAAGACTTTTAAAAAGCAAGTTTAGAATACAATTTAATAGTAACATTTGATAGAGTAAGCACATTTAGAGACAAAAACATTAACACGTTACAAAAATAATCAATTTTTAAACGCAAAAATTTGTGAAGACGTCTCTTTTGGTTAGGATTATTCACTACCTATTATAGAAACTGATCGATTAAGTCCGTCAATCAGTCAGGACTTTGAATTTTGTATTGAAATCCAAAACAGGAAAATATTGTCAACTAATATTATAAAGACGTAACGTTGGTAACATGTTTGTATGTATGTATATTGGGGGTAATCTCCGAAACTACTAGACCGATTTCAAAAAATCTTTTAATAATAGAAAGCTACATTATGAAGGAGTAGCATGGGCTACTTTTGATCCCGATATTCCCACGGGATCGGGACTTATGCTGGTGAGACCGCAGGAATCTGCTAGTTGTCAATAAATAAAATCAATTGAAATGATGCGCATAATTTACCTAATCCTATACCTAATCAACTAAAATAATAGGTTTGCATATGACCTCACTTTAGATCAGCAGCAAAAATTAGTCTACTCTATTAGTATAGGTATTTTAAGTCTACCAAAATGTCCGATGTGGATTTTTCAATAATAAATTCTAGAATTATACTCCGAGGCTATATTCTAGAATTATGATTATCTCTTTTGAAGTTCGGTATTATTTTAGAATTGTTATTGTTAGAATGCGGTCTTATAAGTTATGGAAAGCTGGTTTTAATGTACCTACCTAAGTACTGAGAATGGAATGAAGAGTAAATTGTTATTAAAATTTAAAAAACCCCCGACTTAAAAAATCTTCCAAGTTAAAACATAACTAAACTTTAAAAAGGCAAAAATAATAAACCGAAAACAAATTTCATGTCTCTGAGTAGGTATGTGGTACCTTCCTTACGTTCCCGCGTCGGGGGACGCGGAAACGTTAGACACTATAAGCACGGGTCGGCTACCATCAACTTCTGCGAAACATTCCCGCGTCCCCCGACGCGGGAACGTAAGGAAGGTACCACATACCTACTCAGAGACATGAAATTTGTTTTCGGTTTATTATTTTTGCCTTTTTAAAGTTTAGTTATGTTTTAACTTGGAAGATTTTTTAAGTCGGGGGTTTTTTAAATTTTAAATTTAATTTTTTTATTTCACCCTTAGTGTAAGAGCGATTTTGATTAAACATGCATATTGTTCTCACAAAAGTAAAGTCCTTTCAATTGATACCCCATTCGGGTATATTTGAAAACATTCGGTTTTTTTCCGAGTTTGACCCTACATATACTTTGAACGGCTAAGCCGATTTTGATTAAACATGCATATTCTTGTCACAAAAGTCATGCTCTTTTATTTGATACCCCACTCGGGCATATTTGAAAACATTTAGTTTTTATTTCCGAGCTTCAACCAACATATATTATGAACGGCTGAACCGATTTTGATCAAACATAGCTAAGAACACTCGCGCAAACGTCACCTATCAACCAAAAAAAACTACATTGAAAACGGTTCATCCGTTCTTGAGCTACGATGCCACAGACAGATACACAGACAGACAGACAGACACACAGACACGTCAAACTTATATCACCCCTCTTTTTCCGTCGGGGGTTAAAAATATAACTTATTGCACATTTTACTCTCACAAATCTATGTGAGAGTGCTATGTGGAATAAGTTCCAACATCCAATTTTTTAATTTGATAGGAAAATGTGAAATATTTAGCTTCGATTCTTACTCCCATCATACGACCGCACCAATCAAAAAAAAAAAAAGAAAAAAAAACTTTGGTTTAAATAAAATCTGAAACTTATAAGAAACTCTTTGGTAAGTGAAGACAGATTGGTATATTTGACAGACAGGGCAGCCATTTTGAATTCCATGACCTACTCGATTTGACTTTGACCAATTAGAAGCGACCTCACATTGTAATAAAATGCCCTTGTAGTTTTTGAAACACGTTTGTTGTATGGGAGCCCCTCTTAAATATTTGGTTTTACTTTGTTTTCAGTATTTATTGTTGTAGCGGCTACCGAAATACATCATCTGTGACTTCAAACTTCAACCGTCTAGCTATTACTGTTCATGAGATACAGCCTGGTGACAGACGGACAGACAGCGAAGTCTCGGTAATAGGGTCCCGTTTTTACGCTTTGGGTACGGAACCATAAAATGTATCGAATTTTTTCTTCAGGCTTCTTTATTTATTTTTATCCTATTATATCCTACGGCAAGGCCTCCCCTCTCTTCCCTTTCTAGTGCTAGTTAGGTCCAGTCTCTATTGTGTCAAATTCATGGGAATCCACCGCCCAGGAGGAAATGGTGGGATATTCACTTGTTATTCGGTGCCCAGTCGAGTGGTGGTTATTGCCCACATGCGGCAGATGTAGGCTGTTCAGTTTCAATTGAGTTCAGCAAGTGTGACCGAGGCTTAAAATATGGTGACTCAGATATCAGTAAATCTGTTTCAGCAACAATATCAAAACGTCACAAAAAACACATTAAACGTAAGGAATGATTTACAAACACGATATAACGTTACATTTTCAGTGGAAAATCATAAGTAAATACTTAAAATACTCAATATACTTCGATCATAATTTGCTTCATTTTTCGGTTTAATCGAGAATTAATGGCATAATCCCCACTAAAAAGTCCCCACCAGTTGGGATTATGACATTTTTAAAAACATTTTAGCGTTTTCCCCACTATTCTTGTAAATCCTGGTTAGTGGCGATTATGCCAATCAATGCCCGATGTTTCGAGGACTAAGCGGTGGCTGTAGAATAGCTTATTTTTGGCATTTGCGTGTCTGCGTGGCTGTTCGTTTTATGTTTATCCGAGTTTTGGTGGGGTTTCGTTAGCAAGGTTTTATGTAGCGTATAAGTTTTTTTATGTACTGAATAAGAGTTATATGAGTGACATATTACATAACGAGTTTTTTTTTCCAGACACGTCTTGTTTCGTGTATTAGGCCTATTATATAGCTATTTTTATAAACAATTTTGTATCTGTGCTGTGTTGGAGTTTTGAAATAGATTGATAAGTAAGACGTTCTAAATTAAGATACATTCACATTGGGGGACCAATGATAAACCTGAATAGCGGGAGCTTTTTTAATTTTTTTAGTTTATTTATTTTCTAAAAATTAAAAAAAAAACAAATACTTAAATAAATAAGTGTATATCTAAAATCAGAAGTATTTACTAACAATTATGCCCCCAGATAGTAAAGTGAAGTGTTCCGTACGAGAGAGATTTCGCGAGGGCGTGATGTTTTTACATACTATGACTTGAATGCCAAATGGCTCGGGGAATTGTCTGCGAGAGATCGCTGCAGACACGTCGCGTGTCGTGTATTAGGCCTTTTATTTTAGACTGTTGTACAGCTATTTTTGTTAACGTTTTTGTATCTGTGCTGTATTGGAATTTTGAGACAGATTGATAAGACGTTTGTTTGTAGGAAAATTGTTATTTATTTTGTCCGCGGATCGCAGTAGAAAAGTCGTGTTTCCTGTATTAGGCCTTTTATTTTTGAGTGTTATACAACTATTTTTAAGAACGTTTTTGTACCTGTCTTGTATTAAGGCAACGTGTTTTGAGATAGATTGATAAGACGTTTTTTTTGTAGGAATATACTTACTTACTTATTTTGTCCGCGAGGGGTTGCAGTAGAAAAGTCGTGTTTCCTGTATTATGTATAATTGTGTATTTTGTATTTGTTGTTATATCGCCTACAGAAATACATTATCTGTGAAAATTTCAACCGTCGAGCTATCACGGATCATGAGGTTCAGCCTGGTTGCAGACGGACAGACAGCGGCGAGTTTCAGTAATAAGGCCCCGTTTTTAAGGGTACGGAACCTTAAAAAGTATAAAATAGATTTTTCTTTCGTTTTCGCCTTTACCTTTACAGACCCCTTTTTTCATAAAAGGGGCCTGTAAAGTCTTGGCAGGGTCGCCATGTGATGTTAGAACTTGGAGGATTAATTAACACTCAAAACGTTGGTTAAACGCTGAACATTTATTGTTGGGAAACATGGGTTTTTATAGTAAATTATACGACATGTCCTTCATATATGTGGAATGCATCTCATACGTCGCTTGTTTATAAATATGTGACGTTTGCATTCTTATCTATAACTTTTACATTTGGTTTTACTGGCTTATATTATTACACCACAGTCTCGAAACGTTGAAACAATGCTAAAAGTAATAAACACCACGCGATTAAAACTGATAATGTCTTTAATTTAAGTATAAAAAAAACATGCAATATTATTTGCAAAATATTATAATACTTTCAAGCCACCACCAAAATAACCAACCGACCATTCTTAAAACTTAAAAAAGATTCTTACTGAAATATGGCCAATATTCCAACGATACATTATTGAGAGTTGTTCAACAGAATTGATAGGGAGAGTAAAGGTGTAGCCACACTGTTTAATCAGAAACGCCAATTAACGCAATGTGGTACAAAATAAATAAATAATTATAATTGCATAAGTTGATAAAAAATGCTATGCAATAGCTTAACCGCGGCAATCCCCGAGTGCCACACGCTTTTTAATTTGAGAGGTGCTTAGTTAATAAAGTAGAACTCAAATTTTGAGTTGCGTTTCTGTATTTGGCCGTAAGCCTCACAATTGGGCTATTCTACGTGATTTCTTAGAGGGGTTAAGCAGTAAGACGCCAGAGAGCCTACTTCGCTGGCAAAAACTGAAATATGCCCAATATTCTAACGATACATTATTGAGAGTTGCTCAACAGAATTGATAGGGAATTGATACCAGGCCTATGCCACTCCGCAATCTGTCATGAAACGACAAGCGCACCGCGTAAGGTGCAAGTACGCCGGTTGTCAAGCTCGCCTCGCTAGTGTGCCAGAGCTTGCGGGCTGTGTTTCGCGTAAATAAAAAAATATTCGTGTGTCACGTGGCTTATGAAAAACCGGCCAAGAGCGAGTTGGACTCGCGCACGAAGGATTCCGTTTCCGTACCACTATCACAATTTGATACGGAACCCTAAAATGAACACTAGACCAACCATTAATGGATTGGTTGGTCTAGTGTTCATTTTAGTAATCCACGTATTTCAGTAGTAAAAAAGATTCCTGCTGAAATATGGCCAATATTCCAACGATACATTATTGAGAGTTGTTCAACAGAATTGATAGGTAGAGTAAAGCTGTAGCCACACTGTTTAATCAGAAACGCCAATTAAACCCGCGGCCGACGAGCTATGTGAGAATAATTGTGCTGTCGTGAGGGAGGCACGGTGCAAAGTGTCAGTCGAGTTTTTGTGAAGTTTTACGGGAATATTTTGTGGGCGGTACTGTGGCGATTCTGTTCGCGTTTAGTGGAATGGTGTAAGGTGGTGTCTTTGATCTGGAAATTGAATAATAAACTATTAGAAAAATTCACAGTTGTAATTCCCAATACGAAAGTACGCAATACTTTCGTATTTGAAATTTCGACTGTGAATTCAGAACCTCCTCCTTTTTACCCGACTGCGCGACGCAAAGAAGGGTTATGTGTTTATCAGTCTATGTATGTATGTATGTATGTATGTTTGTTTGTTTGTATGTTTGTTCCTATGTGGCGCTCCAGAGGCCAAACGGATGGACCGATTTTGATGATTCACACGTCAATCGATTCGTTTTAATCCTGGGAGTGTCACTAAAGACATGACAGTTATCAAAATTCAAAATGGCGATCACCAGCCGCCATTTTGTAAAAAATAAAAAAATAAAAATTGACCGACTATATCGAGTGGGGTATCGTCGAATAGGTATTTAAAAATCATTTTTAGGTTTCTTTGCTCATTTTTCATTTAGTGTAACTATTTGGGATCTACAACGATCTAAAGTTGGTTAAGAAAACAAAAGTTGACTGTCTATATCAAGTGGGGTATCGTTGAATAGGTATTTGAAAATCATTGTTAGGTTTCTCTAACCATTTTTCATTTAATGTAACCATTTGGGATCTACAACGGCTTAAAGTTGATTAGAAGTCGTCCACACCTTCGATTACCGCAACTTACTGAATAATCCTCAACTTAATAACCCCCTCAATGAAATGATAATACGTCTTGCGCTTATGCTGACTAAAAAGCGCAAAAAAAAAAAATTAAAAAAACCCGCCTGCTTAAAAAAACTTTAAATTAAAACAAACATAATAAAAACTGAAAAGAAAATAAAACAAGTCCAGTAGTCACAGAACATAGTGACTTTAACAGTCGGGACCCATTATAGAAAAGGTGATATGATGATTTTAGGTAGTCAATGGGTTGTTTTATTTTCTTTTCAGTTTTTATTATGTTTATGTTTTAATTTAAAGTTTTTTTAAGCAGGCGGGTTTTTTATTTTAAAAGCGGTGTTTCGGTTCGGTCACTGAACCCTCTCTTTGCTTCGAAATCTCGTAATAAATTGTAGTTAAATTCTTAGCCGCCATTTTACTATGACGCTCCCTTGACTTAACTTACTGCAATGACTTGACTAATTTTGAATAAGCCAAAGAGAAATTACTACACAACACAAATTCCACGTGGACTGGCCAAATTGCTCTCTACTGCTAACAAAAACCCTACAAGAATCCGAATCTGAACTTAATAAACTCCAGCGTTCAAATAAAATCACACTTCCGTATGTTTTCAACAGCAGATGGATTACGTGAACTGTAAAATTCGATATAAAGGTTTGAGCCGCTCGCACTGTTTGTGTTTACATTCAGTTTTTTCAGAACTATTCAACGTGCCGACCTATATACGAGTCCGGGTTGGAAACACAGCTTTTTCACGAATATTTTTTATCAACTTCCGCTTTTTTGTTTTCATTTTCTGAGTAATTGTAACTTATATTAGGGATTGTATTGTGACAGTTGCAGAATTGGAGTTGAAATCGTTTATTTTCAAACTTTTTCATAAATAGAGATAGTACCTAATATAGGTAGGTAAGCGTGATAACTAGAGTCAGTGATAAATAAATACATAAAATATTGCTTTTTAGAAAAAAATGCTTTTAAAATTACACTAGGTACAAGGCCTTACTCGCAAGAACAAGAGGAGGTACTTTCTTAATTTCGGCCTAGCGGTAGGGTTACCCGTGGCGTAGCGGTTATCGCGCTGGGACAGAATATCAGATAGTCGCGGGTTCGAATCCCGTACTAAAATGTTAAAAGCATTTTTTTTCTTCTAAAAAACCAGTATTATTGTTTACACACACAAACACACCTACATACTCACATTACTCACAAACTTTCAGTTTCATAATATTAGTAGGATGGAGCCCTGCCCAATTTCGTAGTAGGGAAGAGTCTCACCAATCCACTCAGGAGATCACGTTTAAGAGCTTAAACACGTTTAGGAATTGATAAACAAGCCGGCCTTCAAATTTCTTAAGCATCTTAGCGACAAAACATAACACCTTCGTTTTCCAGAAACATTACTAAGTGAATAAACCAATAACATTGCTTTTCTTTTGGATACAGGACAGAGGCGGCTGGTCCCAATGGTCAGAGTGGTCCCTCTGTTCCCGGACTTGCGACGGAGGCGTCTCTCGTCAACTCAGGACCTGTTCCTCACCAGCCGGGTGTCGGGGCGAGCCGGTGCGGTACAAGATATGCAATATGCAGGTAAGGATGCCTAATAATAACAACATACTACAAGTGAATGGGAATTGTTGATAGCTTACCAGCACTATAGAAAATGATATTAAAAAAAAGTAATGTATGTCGGCTATATTTATTAAAAACCCAGTTTGTATATGTAATATGCCCACGTGGTAGGACTAGAGAATATATTTTTTACTAGTTGTGCCCGCGACTTCGTCAGCGTTTTTCGGACTACCTACCCATCGCTGAGCAAAAGTCTACACTTGAACGGACGACCAGGGAAGTCTGTTGCTGAACAGAAGATAATCATAGCAGAGTCTATTTAAGTGTAGATTTTGCACAGCGCAGCGGTAGGTAACGTGTTGCATGCTTATACGCATTACTTATAATAAGAAGTAGCCTTTATCGAAAATTCAAAAAAATCAAAACCCGACTTCGAATTAAGGACAAAACAATAAAAATAAGCTCTCCAACATACAGTGCAACTGACTTTCTGTTATGTAAGCTGAAGTTGGGTAGCTTAACTAAATGATTTTTTTTTTTACGTGGGTACTGCACCTTATGCACTGTCAGGCCACTCTCGTTGGGCTCCCTACCATAGGTTTACCCGACAACGGCGGCCTTTCCAAGCCTCATCTCTACCTCTGCCCGATAGACAATCCCTCTCCGTTTCCCCTCCCTCAGCACGGTCACGCCACCGTCTCGAGGTCCCCAAAGCCGGTGATAAAGCCCCCCCTCCCTCACCGAGTTCACCACCAGAGGCTGAGGTGATTTTTTATAGTGGTTATCTTCCATGCGGCCCCTTTCTTGCGGAAAGGACCCCCGAGCCCGCTGACGCGGGATTACGGATTAGAAGCCTGGCAAGCCCGGTTTCCCACCTCGTGCGCCTCTTAGCTTTCAGCTACTGAGTCCCCTCACAACGGCAAGGTGGACGACCATCTGGAGGGTAAACCGTAACGTCGTGTCCGGGACTCGTGACTCGAACGCGCAGCCGTCGAATCGGAAGCCATCAGTCGGCTCGGTAGGCCACCGTTCCGGGAATGCGCCGGTCTGTGATTCGAACGCGGAACCCTCGAATCGGAATCCACAGCTGCCATCGTGCCACGTAAACTACATGCAATCAGCATCTACTCAGTAAAACTGCCCCATTACAGCTATATTTTTTAAATCCTTTTTATTGAATTTTCGACTGCCACTAAAAATGATCAAAATTGTAACCGTAACTTTAATCACTGAAGAATTTTTGAGAAGGTGGTTTCAGGTGGTCCATCAATTTATACCTTGTTCTTAATAAGCCGATTCTATTGATGGAAGTCCAAAAATTAGTAATTTACAGCATTGCGGGATGCTATTCTGCTCATCATTCCGAAGGTTCTCATCAGATCTTCACCAACAATTTATGGGACCAACTCGGGACTCTCACTTTCCAAATAAAAAAAGAATGATCGAAATCGGACTTTATATGCCGGAGTACGGTTTGAACATATTCACATACAAACAATATGCGGGTAGAATTGAGCAGATCCTCTTTTTTTTAAAGTCGGTTAAAAACAACCATTATAAAGAATTTCCGTATGTCCGAAGGATCCGGATATATGGAGAGACAAAGGTATACGGTATTTTTGGAATTTCCTGAAAAAAAACTGGATATCCGGTTTTTTTTATTTTCGACCGGATATCCGGTTAGTCATGTATTGATTCCACACAACATACTTCTTCAATACAACATTCAAACTAACTAAGTAAAAGCAGAAAAATCACTTTATCCGGATAACCGGACAAAATATCCGGATAAAAAATAGCCTATATGTTAATCGGGATCTAAAGCTATCTGCATACCAAATTTGGTTAAAATCGGATAAGCCGTTTCTGAGATTAGCGGGCACAAAGGCACACACAAACAGACAAACAGACAAACAGACAACCAGAAAAACAGAAAAATAGGTTCTACTGCGTTCATAGATACCCATACAATTTATATTTTTTTTATATCTTCCAATAACAGACACCGCTGAGTTACGATTTTATTATATGTATAGATAGAAGATAGATAATAGAAGAAGATAGATTATGTACTAGCAAAGTTCTGCGGTTTCGCCCGCGTTATTCCCGATCCCGCGGTATTTTCCAAGAAACCTTTCAATATCCTGACTGATTGACGGAACTATATATCAACGCAAAGTTCCCTACGCTCTCTCGACGACGCGTCGCAAGCTTCGTGTCGCTGACTACGTAGGGAGTTTCATAGAAATACATAGAAACCAGTAGTGTCGCCGCGACACGTCGTCCGCTGCCGCCTCATGTCGCCCGTTGCCAACTCGTACCTTTAGTGTTTAGTAGATACCTACACACCACAAAGAACAGACTCTCCAAATTTCATGTCTTTAGGACCAGCGCGAGCGGTTTGGACTTTGCGTTGATATATGTATAGGTAGTTCCGTCAATCAGTCATGATATTGAATTGTAGGTATATCTGAATCTACCCAGTAAAACTGCCGGACTCAAATAACATAACAGACAATTCAGTACAACTGTTAAATTTTAAAAAGTTCAGTTCAAACGCCTCCAGTTTACTTGTTTAAAGTAAAGTACCGAACACAACCGCAAACCACCCCACTCACACAGACAGTCATTCTACACACAAACAAGGGTGCTGTAGCAATCAAACTGTCGTAGTTTCGCCCCGTGATAATTGGTTCCAGACTTTGGAGTGTAGGACACAATATTAGGATCGGCGTTTTCATATTCATAATATTCATATGATTATTTATTTTCTGGATCAACTTATCATACATTAATTTAAAAAAACTTAACTAAACAAAACAAAGAAACACAAAATGATAAGTTAATCCAGAAAATAAATAATTTTACTTATAATTAGTAATAAGCTAATTACAAGTCATAACATGAAATTACACTAGTAGGTAATTCATTAAAAATACATCATTAAAATGTCAAATATTATTAATGTATGTCCAGAAAAAGTAAATACAGATACAAAATTTAATAATTAAAAAAGAATAAAAAAACCTAATACACAAATTTATCAAAAAACAATGAAAAATGTCTAACCAAGTTCATGAATTCGTCAAAAGAATCTGACTTATTTTATACGCCTTTTAAGCATAATAATTTATGGTAGTATTTACATTTACCCTGGTCTTATTTACGTGTCGTTTTTGGTGCAATTAATTTTATTATTAGATGAGGCGATAGTTTTTCGGTAGCTTTTCAGAACAATAAAATGACAAATTAAATCTCTTTTTACCGTGTTTTAGTCCTGAAACGTTAATTATTGGAAAAAAAGCTAAAATAATAACACCACCAGATTTTAAACGTAAAATGTTTATTTATTTAGTTTATTTCCAATCCAACATCGCAAAAAACAGTACAAAATTCTAGACTTGACGTTTAAGTGAGTCATTGTCCCGAAGTGTAACCAACTCCCAAAGACCCCAGTTGTGTCGACTTGTCTGACTTTATTAAATAAATGCAGTGGAAAGCAAGTTAAGTCCGACGTGTAAATTAGTTCCGGGGTTCCGTACAATTATTTTAAATGTTTGAAAAGTTGCGGTCTTGACGCTTAGTAACTATGTTATTATGAATAGTTGAATTTCCGCCGCGGTTTTGTTGTTGGGGTTTTGAAAATGTTTGGAAATAAGTTTCGATGAAATGTTTTCGAAACTATTTACTATTATTATGTTTAAGAGCGGTGTTAGTCTAGTGGTAGATACGCCGACTTTCATTCCGAGGGTTGCGGGTTCTAATCTCGGTCGACTAATACTATTTTTTTTGAAAAAAAATAACCGTATATCGGTTAGGAAAGAAGAGAAGCTCGTTCGGGTTAAGCAACGCTTGGCGCAGTCTTTACTTGGATGGATGACCGATAATGTATGAGCAAAATGCATTTTTTCGAGCTCCTCTGTGCTTTGGAAGGCACCTAGCAGTTGTTCTCGGTTGTTATCTCTGATAGTCATCGTTAGGTCAAGTAAGAGGTCTTAGGGCGACGTGACAGCCCTAAACACTAGGTGAGACACACCTAGCACTATACGAAAAAAAGAATATACTTACCCATTGATTTTTCTTCTATTTATCAGCCATGACCATTGACCATGCCCTTACGTTTTGATTTTTTTATTTTTGTTTGTTGTTCTAATATAAATTTTATTTCTATTCTAATTAGAAAATAAAAATAAAAAAAACGTAGAGGCATGGTCATGGCTGATATAGGATTTATAGCATATTTTTCAAACATCTTTATCCAGGGAAGAAACAGTCGACTACGTTTGTATGGAGAAAAAGTAGTTAGACTGTCCCCTTAATATTTATAATAAAAATAACCATGCTTGTTTTAAATCCTATAACTACTACTAAACTTTAACCGACTACTAGTAGTATATAGAAAGCCAAGTTTTCACGTCGTTTTCCAATATACCTACATAACATACCCCACACGATAACTAAATAATTTGTTTACGAGTTATTGATAGTTCAAGCTGAACGGGATAGTTTGAAGTGTTTTAGACTATACGATAATAATTTTTGATACGATTTTGATAAAGTATACATAATTAATTGAAGAAGCCCTGGCTGTAATACAGATGGTTGCGGATTCGATTCCCGTCCGGTACAAGTATTTGTGCGGACCATAAATGTTTGTTTTTGGTTCTGAGTGTATTCTTCATCGTAGGTAAATATTTAGTTAAATATTCAAATACATGGGAAACCACCCCATGTTTTTTTTTTGTTTTTTATAATAATATGATGTAAATGTTATAGGCAATGTGTATAATGCAGGCATTCTATACATTTCCTAGTTATTGTATAGAATGCCGGGGTCGTCCAGGCAATGTGTGAAATGATATTGAATGTTCAAACTATTTTACACTTTACCTAGGAAATGTATGGAATACCTAGGCATTGTATTAAACTGAATCGTATTAGAATGCCGGTTGACGCATAGGTAATGTATGTAACGTAGTTTTTTGCGTAGACAGCGTTTCGATTTTTATACATCACGCCTTTTTTATTTACAGAATAAGGCGCTTTGGCGACCGCTGCCGCGGCACGCTCGCTTCGCTCGCTCGCCAAAGCGCTGCGTGTAATCATGTTCTAACATTAACCTAACCTAACCAAGTCGGAGTGCTCCGTTTAGTTTTTCCGTGCTTTAGATAGTTAGATAGCAATTAGCAGGGGGTTTGGGGGGTACGTATTCAAATAGGTATTTAATATTAAAATATTTACAGTTAAAATCCCGATGCTATCTAACTATCTAAAGCACGGAAAATCTAAACGGAGCACCCCGACTTGGTTAGGTTAGGTTAATGTTAGACCCTCTCGTCGTGCGTCCACCTTGCCGTGGTGAGAGGACTCAGTAACCGCCCACCATAGCAATCCAGCTATGTTGGGCGGTGAAGCGAAGAGGCGCACCGGGCGGGTATACTTCGCACACACTCTTTTGGTGTGTGCGGAGTATACCCGCCCTAATTGGAGGTGGGTGCCTTGCCTTCATTAGCCGGGCACGTGGGTGGAGGACTCCCGCGCGACCCGCGGTGGGTGATGGGGGCCTTGCCTTTACCGGCCGGGCCCGGCAGAGCACACTGCCTCACCAAAGCGGCAGAGCACACTGCCTGACCAAAGCGGCAGAGGACACTGCCTTACCAAACCTGAGAGGGGGAACGGGCCCGCGAGTTGCTCCCCGGCACTCATGGGCCCAGATTCCACAAAACGGGCGGGCAACGGAGGTTGCCGCCCCAACCCGGCTCTTGGCGGATGACTCGGGGGGGTCAGTTGCCAACCAATGAGCCCGAGATGGCGGCGGCGTGTCAACGCCGCCTCTCGCGAGGGTTGTCCCTTTTAAGGGGCAGAGAGGAGGCCTAGCGAGGCCGCCCGCAGTTGGGGCTGACGGAATTTTTGCTACCGCAGTTACCGTTGGCCCCGACACTTTGCGGAGCGTAGGACACCGTGGGTTTTTAGTGGGTATACCCCGGCCACCCCATCTCGGCGGGGGGGACCCCCACTCACCGGGCTGCTCTCCCCCGAGGGCGGCCTGATGGTCTTAATCAGATTTTCCCACGTAAAAAAAAAAAAAAAAAAAAAAAAAAAAGGTTAATGTTAGAACATGATTACACGCAGCCTTATTCTGTAAATAAAAAAGGCGTGATGTATAAAAATCGCTCTGTATATGAAACTAGCAGATTCCCGCGGTTTCACCCGCGTAAGTCCCGATCCCGTGGGAATATCGGGATCAAAAGTAGCCTATGTTACTCAAGGTGAATGTAGCTTTCTAATGGTGAAAGAATTTTTGAAATCGGTCAAGTAGTTTCGGAGATTACCCCCAATATACATACATACATACATACATGTTACAAACGTTACCTCTTTATAATATTAGTATAGATAAATGTTAATAATGTTTTTATTTATAGTATTAGGCGCTTCGGCGACCGCTGCCGTCGTTCATTATACACATTGCTTGATGCGCTTCGGGCCTGAACGTTTTAGGCAATGTATACAATGCCTAGGCATTCTATACAATGCCGGATTATACACATTGCCTATAACATAAATACCAATTGAACGAAACCCCGCTTGACTTAATCTATCTAATTTCTTTTTTAGGGTTCCGTATTTACAATATGGCTCCTGTTGTTGGTTGCCATTTTTTAAGGCCTATCTTAGAACACTGTTGGACTAATGAGATAAATCTAACGATACCCTAATAAAAAAAACCATCTTACCGTTTCAAAGATATGAAGGAATAAAGAAAATTAGCCGAACCGAAGCATCTGGAAATCTATGAGGGAAGCTTATGTCCAGCAGTGACTGTGGACTTCTTACGGTTGAAAAGAATGAATGTTGCTTGAAAGAATATTAGGCGCGGAAACCATAACCCTTTCCTTTACAGTCGGGTAAAAACCGCGGGCGGTCTTATCGCTAAAAGCGTTCTCTTCTTAAAATAGTCGTATGTAGTAAAGGTCAGGAAACTCGGCCAGCTCGGCAGTCGGTTCATTTGGAAGTTTGGACTCTAATTAATTCATGTCTGTTGTTCGGAAGTCATAATGACCGTGTACGGACATTCGTTGTAGATACCTACATGTAGTACCATGTACTATCAGCAATAAAAGTGGGTATCCAGTTAGCTGAAAGATTCGTTATACACACATTGATAACCCCTCTTCCTGCTCCGTCGTTCCCTCATTGATGAGGATCGTGACCCCTGGTATGCAATCTTGTAAGTGTCTTCCTCCAGTGATCTCTGTCGGTGGCCTGATGATGAAGAGCCGTGCTAAGAGGTATCTCCAGTTGTTCTAATTGACACATTGATTTAGGTATATATATAAACTAGCAGTGCCCGCTACTTCGTTCTCCTAATTTTTTTAGCCTATAGTCTTCCTCAAATAATGGACTATCCAGCACTTAAATAACTTTTCAAATCGGACCAGCGGTTTCTGAGATTAGCGGGTTGAAACAAACAAAAAAACAAACAGCTCTTGAGCTTTATAATAATAGAAGATAGAAGATATAAAGTAGTCAAATCGAGCGTTTAGTTCTGTGTCACACACATCACATGCAAGCAGACGATGGGAAGTAGGTAGATAACAATCAACAATAAAGTCTTAAGTATCTTTACTAAGTGAACCTAAATGTACCTTGCAAGCGAAATTAGACGTTACGGTGTATACCGAATTTCGTTGTTGATAGTACATACATGTATTGAATCTATAGCTTTTGTATGGACCATGAGTTAGTTGGCAAGTAAAGGAGTAGGTATGTTTGTTAACACGTTTACGTGAAAACTACTAAAGCAATTGCGATGAAACTTAGTACGCAGATCGCTGCAGATTTGGAGTAACTCATATGCTATTTTTTATTCCGATATTCCCGCAGGAATATCAGAATAAAAAATAGCATATGAGTTAGAACTTACAAGGGTGTACTATAAATTAGAAGATGAACAAAATCAACACGTAGGGGTATGGTCATGTGTGATATAGGTTTTATGGCATAAACATATTTTCTCTAATGTCTTTATCCAGAGAGGAAACAGTCGACTATGTTTGTATGGAGAACGAGTAGGTAGACCTTTAAGATCAAAGCTTCTCGAAAATCCGCCTCGCTCGACGTGATACACAGACCTAAACTAAGCACTAGGCTTTTTCTATGGGTACTAGACAACGGATATAAACTTTATATTATAATTTTGGCATAAATACCTGCACCCGGCGCGAATCAAACCCGCAACCTTCTCCATTGCAGTCGGGCCTTTGCCTGCCACAAATGCCGTCGAAACTATAAATACACTAACAATACCAGGGTAGATTAAAAAAAACCCGTTTTTTTTGCCGTTAAGTATTACCAGGACAAGTAGACCATAGTAGACTGTTAAAACAACAGGGCCATCTATCTACGCGCCACTCAATAAAGACTCGGAAATACTCTATTGTCATTCTAAAAACGTATACCTCGTGCCGGCAAAATGTTTTATTAGTTCTACAATTTATTGCTTACCGAGTTGAACCGGGTACTCACTAGCGAGTGAACGTAACCGTAACTATCATGCAAATAACGGTTACCTTACTGTAACCAGCAACGAGGTTCGAGTGTGTGCACAGTCTGTTAAATCAAACTTAGCACTAGGCCTACACTACGGGCACTAGAAAATGGATGTAGATAGGTAGGTACTACCTATTTTACTTTTTATATTGTAAATACATATAATCATACTAGCTGCGCTCGCGGTTTCACCCGCGTAAGTCACGATCCCGCGGGATTTACGGGATCAAAAGTAGCCTATGTCCTTCTCCAAGGTCCTATTTATCTCTATACCAAAATTCATCAATATCGGTTCAGCGGTTTAGGCGTGAAAGCGTAACAGACAGACAGAGTTACTTTCGCATTTATAATATTAGTAAGATATGATTACTAGCTGCGTCCCGCCGTTTAACCCGCGTATGTCCCGATCCCGTACGAATATCGGGGTAAAAGTAGCCTATGTTACTCAGGGTGAATGTAGCTTTCTAATGGTGAAATATTTTTTGAAATCGGTCCAGTAGTTTTTGAGCTTATTCATAACAAACATACAGACAAACACACACCCACACACAAATACAAATCTTTCCTCTTTATAATGTTAGTATAGATATAGATGATACATAGAAAACACTCAAACCAGAAACAAATATTTATTTTGAAGTATAAATATTTGCACACATTAAAATCATAAGCTGAAGTTGACATTTCAAAATAACCATGTATTTTCATACTTTGCTCTCAATTAATAACAATTTTTTGTATTTTAAATGTTGGTAACTACGGTAACAGCTCGCGAGTGAGTACCCGGCTGTACGTACTGAAAGTTTGCTTTTTTTGTCATTAGAAAAGTCTCAGTATTATTACACCGACCCGGTACCGAGACGGTTACTGGGTCGGATGAGACCTACCCACTTTATTAGGTAAACTGTGAAAATATATAAAAAAAAAACATAATTTGAAACCTGTCCTACTTCATAGTAATATTATAATCCTATATACAAAATTTATTTCAGATTACAATTATTAGGTACAATTCAATTTATAATAAAAACACAAAATTAAAACTAAACTAAAACAAAACAAATAAATCCACATAATCAAGGAACTAACCATAAATTTAAAAATAACCTATCCTATATATCCTATATAATATTATTTGTTATACAGGGTGTCCCAGAAACGAGTGTCAAGCGAAACTCCAGAGGTAGAGGACCTTAAGGGGTACCCGAATCACCCCTATGTATGTTCCGCGATTCTTCGTAGTTTAGAAGTTATGGCCTTTTATCTCAATTTTCTACTAAAATGCGACCACTGATACCTATTTGGTCATACTTACTGCAATAATTAAGATAATTGGCTGATTTCTTTTCAAATGTGGAGCTGAATAATAGGGTCATGTTACCTGTTACAAAAAAAAGGCGTAACACTAAGCAAACTGTTACAAATTAAAAAAGAATTTCATAAAGTGAGCGTTGACAAAACGCTATAAACACTTTAAAGAGCAATTAAAAGAAAAACTCGCTTATTATTTTTTTTCCAAACCAACTTCAAAAACTTCCTTACTTCATTAGCTATCTACCCTATTTAATTTATTGGTCTATCATTAGAGGATCATATCAAAAATTTTATTTAATAAATTTTTGGTCGAAAATTCTCTCACTCATCTTACTTAAACCTGAAGGGAAACTCCCGGCCTAATCGAACAACATAAAAAACATATTTGTTATTATTTTATTTAATACATTTATTTGTACAAATCTTAATTAAGATTTGTGCAGAAGTTTTTTTTGCGGAAGACAAAAATCATCACTAGATGGCGCTAGTGGTAAAATACATCGTGGTATCGTTGCGTTTTTATGTCAAAAATCACGTTTGTTGTATGGGAGCTCCCTGAAATATTTGCGGGTACAGTAATACATTCTCTGTAAAAATTTCAAGTGTCTAGCTATCACGGTTTATGAGATACAGCCCGGTGACAGACGGTCAGACAGCGAAGTCTTCGTAATAGGGATGAGTGAGAGAATTTTCGACCAAAGAATTTTTAAATAAAATTTTTGTTATGATCCTCTAATGATAGACCAATAAAATTAATAGGGTAGATAGCTAATGAAGTAAGGAAGTTTTTGAAGTTGGTTTGGAAAAAAAATAATAAGCGAGTTTTTCTTTTAATTGCTCTTTAAAGTGTTTAAAGCGTTTTGTCTACGCTCACTTTATGAAATTCTTTTTTTAATTTGTAACAGTTTGGTTAGTGTTACGCCTTTTTTTTATAACAGGTAATATGACCCTATTATTCAGCTCCACATTTGAAAAGAAATCAGCCAATTATCTCAATTATTGCAGTCAGTATGACCAAATAGGTATCAGTGGTCGCATTTTAGTAGAAAATTGAGAAAAAAGGCCATAACTTCTAAACTACGAAAAATCGCGGAACATACATAGGGGTGATTCGGGTACCCCTTAAGGTCCTCTACCTCTGGAGTTTCGCTTGACACTCGTTTCTGGGACATCCTATGTAAGTAAGTAAAAGTATTGTTTGTTACTTGTTCATGGAATTACTACTGAACTGATTGCAATGAAACTTTGTATGTAGATAGCTGAAGATCTGAATGATTTCATAAGCTACATTTTATCCCGGTATTCCCGCGGGACATAAAAAAATAAACCCTCTAGCCTTATTAATAAACGTGGAATAAGGTCGTAGTCATTTTATCACCTTTTCTTTCTGTCTGTCAACTTTGAAAGTTCTTGTCACAGAAAAAGACAAAGCATGTTCTTACTACTCCGACCTTACTCCACGTTACCTTGAGGCGTTGGGTATCGTTAGATTTATCTCATTAGTCCATTGTTCTAAGATAGGCCTTAAAAAAATGGCAACCAACAATAGATTAAGTCAAACATGTTTTGTCTTTATCCGGGACAAGAATTTTCAAAGTTGGCAGACAGAAACAAAAGTGGTAAAACTACTCCGACGTTACCCCACGTTTATTAATAATACTATAGGTGTTTACTTACTAATACACAAACTTATAAAAAAATATACAAAATATTAGTAGGTATTATAAATGAGATTCTCTCTAAGTATTTGAAATTATTTACTAGATATTTTACGAACCAGCTAGAATCTAGCCAGATAGATAAGAGAATCAGGTCAGTTTGAACCCGACGAGTTATCGCTGAGGTGGTTCTTAAATCTAGGCTATCTGGAAAACTGGATCTAGTGAATATTCTCAGTCTGAAATAGTCCTAATCTAGATCTATAGAATGCTTTGTCCGGTCTGCTTTGTAGGTCGTGTAGCCCCGGCATAGAATAGGGTTACCCTATCTCTTCCCGTGGGTGTCGTAAAAGGCGACTAGCAAAAATTAAATTCTCCCCGCGCGGTGGCGGATAAACTGAGTTGCATGATAACAACCCTTCTAGTGACCAAGGGGCTGTTGTCAGGCAGGCGGCCGGCCGTAAAAATATTGCCAAATATATTAGCAGAAGGTATGGTCGATGATGACTTACCTACTGCGCCAACCCTAATTATTTGGGGTTTAGCGGACCCCGGGCTCCCGAGAGGGATGCAACCTGAAACATCGCTCGGATGAGAGAGAGAGATATGAATGAAAATATCAAAAGCTGTTTGAAACATCAAAAGGAACAAGAGTCATAATTTCTTTATTGTTTTAGGACAAAACGGTATTTGTACCGAGACGCTTAACAAGGTAAATCTTTGTGTAAAACACAAGGTTTAATAATAAGTTAGGGGGCGAATGGTCCACTTCGAAACTGGGACCACGGTTCATTTGCCACTTACCTTATTTGTCAGTGGTCAGCTGGGCCCACGTTTATTTAGAAAGTGTGTCTACCTACAGTGACCGTACATACACAACTAGGTTTCACCCACATAAGTCCCAATCCCGCGGAAATTTCAAAAAACGTGGGTATACACTTACCACAAAGAACACACTCTCCAAATTTCGTGTCCACCATGACCAGTGGTTTCGGCTCTGCGTTGATATTTACTTGAGTCAATCAGTCAGGACATTGAATTTTAGACATATGGATAGTTACAGTGTTTTATTCAAAGTGACTTTTTGTTCACAGCCATGCCGTGGCAACGTATCATTGTTAGAAGAGGATATATGGCGCGAACAGCAATGCAGTGCCCACGACAACACACCCTATGGAGGGGAGCTGTTTCATTGGCGAGCTCATCGCGATGACGCCGAGCCCTGCGCTCTAACCTGCAGAGGCACTCCTCACCACTCCGTACAGAGCGACGCGGTACGCACATCATAACAAATTAAACTACTAATGCAGACTAAAGCTGGGTCCCACGGCCCGTTTTATTGAGGGCCAGGCCAGGCCGCAACCCGCCCGTCGATGCCTGTGCGCTGTTTGCTTCTCGCGCGACGAGAGGCTTCATCGGACGCTACGGATTCCACGGCCTGTCCATCTGGTCTGGCGCGGTTTGGTCTGATAAAACACGGGCCGTGGGAGCCCAGCTTTGTATGGCAAAAGGCAGGTCATATAGCTCCAAGGATTATACCTATTCCCTTATTATTTCCGAGAGTTATAAAGTTCACCTTTTCCAGGGCGCAGCGTTAGATGAAGACGACCGAGTCGTGGTCGCTGTGCTGGCTGCGAGAGTGTCTGATGGTACGAGATGCAGACCCGGCAGTCTGGACATGTGCATTGATGGACGGTGTCAGGTAAGTCCGTAATATAGTTGCTCGGAGGATGGACACCTCACATCAGTGATGAGTTGGCTCGCTTAACAGGATTACCTAGGATGTTCTATTTTAAGTGCTTAAGCCTGCACAGGGCTTTCATAGAAATATTTTAAAGAAACAATACTTCAAATCCATAGCCCTGCGTCTATCGTGCGTTGTTTTTGCAGAAGTATTGTTCCTTTAAAATATTACCTAGAATGGTTTAAAATTAGGTGAGGTTGCTCAATTCTTCAGCCTCTCACGTCCCTGTTGCCCCCTAGGTAATGTCTTGTATTATGTTAAGTACAGTTAAAACTCGAAAAAAGCGGTTATATCTAGTTTTAACTGAGCGTTTTCGTCAAAATTGGTTTAGACCAGCGTGATCCAACCTAAATAACACAGAAACCTAGCTCTCGATTAGCTCGCAAGTAGGTATATTCGTCTTCTTGAGTAAATTCCTACCCTCATACGTATACTCGAAGATCTCTAAATGCAGTTTTGTTGAAGTAAAATGCAGTAGAGTCTACTTTAACGCGAAACAAAGGACAAAATATCTCATTAGGAATTAAATAAATACGAACAAAAGAGCACTTAAATAAAAGGGACAAATCCTATAAATATCATGAGTTCAGGCACTGGCGCCCGTCCGACAGGGCGCGAGATGCTAGAAGAGCTGATAACTAGTTGACGAATAACGATGAGCCAGTGATTGCTTTATCGCCGGGCTATAAAATTAACACAGCGGGTACAGGTCCCGGCAAACAAATCGAAGTAAAATGGCGGATGTGCAGAAGTCGATTTTTTAAAGAAGTCGCATGTAAAATGTACTATTTTATTTCACGTTAAAATATTTTATTTTGTTTGCCGGGAGCTTATACATCATGATAAATAGTCGCACATAACTGCACTACCTCCCCGTGGTAGTGCAGTATGCGCGCGCATTTCTCCACGTAAAAAAAAAAGGGTCACCGACATAGCCAAACGGATTAGCTCTTTGAAGTGGCAGTGGGCAGGACATATAGCACGGAGAGCAGATGGTCGTTGGGGCCGAAAAGTTCTCAAATGGAGACCGTGGATCGGAAAGCGCAACGTTGAACGTCCACCAAAGAGATGGACGGACGACTTGGTTAAGGCCGCGGGTTCACGGTGGATGCAGGCCGCTTATGACCGAAGCATCTGGAGATCCATGAGGGAGGCTTATGTCCAGCAGTGGACTTCTTACAGCTGAAATGATGATGATGAAATAAAATATCAGTTTACTATTACGTGTTGAAAACATTATTATTACAAAATCTTTTGAATATAGAACACACCCACAACATAATTACTGTACCTTGAGTTGTGCAAATAAACCGTTTATCTATCTAGAAAACGCCGTGCGAGTACTCATCGGCTGTAACAGTAGGACATCTACCAACGTTGCATCGACGTAGATACGTGCCCAAACTCATTGACTGTTAGACCCATATCTCAGGTTGAATAGGGTTGCCAACAGTGACCTTATTTAAATTAAATAAAATGTTTAATGTTAAGTATTTTTTTTGTATGTAGCTCTAAGCTATTTTATCTTGAATTTTTAAGGAAAAAAAGCATATAAAAATTTTAACCCTCGCGGCAAACGTTTTTATGTTTAGTGTTGATATATTAACCGTAAAGATAAAGTAGATATTTCTTACTTAAAATAAATACATTCCGCTTAGTACGTACGGCTTATCAACGTTAAGTTAAGCATTTAAATGCTCGGCGCGGTATGTTAAGCAGTTGGTCCCAGTTGTTATCTCTGTGTCATCGATACCTACGTAGCTATAGGCAGCTAACCTGCAACCCGTATTCCTCTAGTATAATAAACTAAGTGTGAACTAATTAAGCTACGGCAGTTTCACTGACCCCTACGTATCCAACACTCTAGTAGCAGTAGTTAGGTCAAGTTAAAGGCTTTAGGGCAACCTGGAAACTCTAACTTTAAAAAAACTGTAAGGATCTACTTGTCTGATATTTGATGATGACAATTTATGTTAGCCCAAGTTTAATTTTTATTTTTCCACATTAGCTAAAGTCATTAAACGAAACATATTTAAAACCGCTACTTTAAGCTAAGCGTCCCTTTCGGCGTCGTACGATCGAAATGTTTTTGTATAGAAAGAAAGAAAATACGTTTATTTAGATAGACACACAACTTACATAGGTACAAGAAAGAAAGAAAGAAAAGAAGCAGAATGAAAGAAAGGAACAGAAATAAAGAAATCAATAGATGATAGAAAGTAGCAGATTCGAACGATCCGTACGATGCGGATTGGTGGATGCACTTCTGCGACTTTCTATACAAAGAATATTACAATCCGTTTGATGTGATGCGTCCGATGCGTACGATGCCAAAAGGTGGACGCTTCACTTTACATGTACAACCCTATCATTGCAGTGGCGTAGCCGCTATAAATTCTAAATGAAGTAGGTAACTCGTATAATTTCGGCACAGAGCGGACCAATTTGGACCTGCCTATCTGTTCTTAAATTATCTTTCATATACACACAGGACATTGGCTTATTGGAATAATCCCCACTATCTGTGCCACCAGTGGGGATAATGACAATTTCCAAAAAAAAAATTGGCTTTTTCCCCACTAATATTTTTGATAGATTGAACCAAAAAGACACACACACACACAAACTCCTAGCTGTTATTGTAGTATGGTGATCATACAATCAATTATTATGGAGTTAATATATCCTACGAAGCTGCGGCATAGAATAGGGTTACCCCATCTCTTCCCGTGGGTGTCGTAAAAGGCGACTAAGGGATCTGAGAGAGGTTAACAAACCTTTAGTTCTCCCCGTTTGGTGGCGGATAAACTGCTTGGTCAAGTACGCAGGTGAAACCGCGGGACACAGTTATTAGTTTATAAATTAACTAGCTACGTCCCGCGGTTTCAACCACATCAGTCCGCCGGAATTTAGAAAACCCCTTTCTTAATGGATAATGGATACGTACATTATAAGGAACACACTTTCCAAATTTCAGCTCTCTACTACCAGCGGTTTAGGCTGTGCGTTGTTAGATCAATCAGTCAGTCGACAGTCACTCAGGACAAAGCATTTTATGGATTTAGATGTGTGTCTGTCTATCTGTCTCAACTGAACCGTTACCTTGTTATAATAAAATGAGTTTTAAGGTCGGACCTGGTTTAAACCATGATTTAGGCATAGTAAAGCATGGTTTAAACCAGGTTTGGCACTTAAAACTCATTTTATCAAATATCATGGTTAAAATTTAGTTCTCACTATATCAAACTCCATTGTGAACTTGTAGTACCTATATACTTTGTATACAAAGTACAAAGTATATACTTTGTATATACTTTGTTTTTATGATGTGTACACAGAAGAAACAGCGAGGCGCAGCTAGTACGTATACATAGTGACGTTTTCCCGGCTCGGTTTAAATCTAAACGTGTTTTTCACATGGCTTTGGTTCCCTATTTACTTAAAAATGTACTCGTTTGTGCCTCGCTGCGCTCTGAGCCGTTCGTGCTTAGAATATTTAATGGTGTTCTGTGGCCTCTCGGTCGCAAGGTGGGGGAGATAGCGGTTTGGATTTTGAAATTCCAAGATATTAGTAGTAAAATGTAAAAATATTAGTAGTAAAAGTAAAGTGAAATGCTGCCGGGTAGGTAGGTACTGAAAGTTATTGAAAGTTTTTTCTTTAGCTGTTTTCGCGATGTTATATTGAAATTAAAGATATTTTTCGGTTTTAATTGCGTGGTTTTCAGCATTGTTTCAACGCTTGTTTCAGGAATCCTGAAGAAGGGACCTGCGAGGCTACCGCGGATCTTTCAACTCGACAGTCGACTCGCTGTCAAAATGACAGTTGACAGCAAACAGCGTCAAAAGCGTTCCGTTTCACACTTAGTTTCGAGACACTTATTTACTGATATTTAATGAATAGAATTAAATATATTCTAAATGTAATATATTACAAATTTATATATTAGGTATAAGGTATAGAAAAGACAATTGTTATTTTAATTTGTTTAAAAATGTAAATTACTTCCATTTAAAAGTATTTAGAATATATTTCATTCTATTCATTAATTATCAGTAAATAAATGTCTCGAAACTAAGTGTGAAACGGAACGCTTTTGACCAGCTGTTTGCTGTCAACGGTCATTTTGACAGCGAGTCGACTGTCAGTTGAAAGCGACGATTCATCCGCGGTAGCCTCGCTGTAAAAAGGTCTCAAAACGTTAAGCATTGAAACAATCTCAAAAGTAATAAACATCAGGCGATGAAAACCGATTTTTTTTTTAATTTCAGTATTTGTTTTTCTTCTAAAAAGCAGTATTTTTCCTAAAGTGTGGTAAACAAAACGCTAAGAAGTAATGGTAAACGTAAAACTAAACTCAAAATCCCTGTCGGGCTCATCGAAAATTGTTGATAATTTCATCAAAAAAACCTCTTATTGGTACGAAGTCTATCCAAATTTTAGACAAAAAATATCTATTTTGGCTAAAATGTCGATAGGCTTCAATACGTTTTGACATATTTGTCTGGAAACTGCACTAAAATGTCGGAAACAATGTCGATTATAATCCATACACAATAAAAGTTCAACAACATTCCGTCATGATCATGAAATAATCAACAATTTTCGATGAACTCGACATGGATTTTGAGTTTAGCGGCTGCCCTATAGCCGCTAAACTAACCTCAACTCAACTCTTAAACCGCTTCTTCTCTTGCCTCGCACCAACCACGGTACAAGGTATAACTACCCAGTAATTCAGTTAGTTATGCTTTGTGGGCCGGCGACAGGAATAACCAAGAGTTTTTGCGCGAAAACAATGATATTCACCGGTTGGTATACACTGGTTCATTGAGGGGAAAGTATACCTACTCTTTATCCATACAAGCAAACCCAGTTCTCTAATACCTACGGATATAAATGCTAGATTCGCTCTCCTTTAGAGAACCGAATCTAGCATTTGGGGACACGATCGGTCTATAACTGATCCCTGACGGTTGCCCCTCGGGCTGGCCTGACGGTACAGCGGGCCCCTCTCGTTATACCCTTGCTGGTCATAGCTGGGGACGCTATAACATATATGCGTAGGTATTATAGAACTGGGTTTGCTCTTTCTCCATACAAACGTAGACTGTTTTCTCCCTGGATAAAGAAATTCGGGCAAATATGTATTGTATATGCCATAAAATTTATATCTGTCATGGTATGCATTACCATGATGCCATTTAGGCATATACCCAAACGGGTCACAACAATATAAAATCTATAGTTTAGCTTCATTATACATTGAGTTCCAATCGGGTCAAACAAAATTAGGTAGGTATAGTTAATTTAGATAATGTTTTTTTTCTTATTCTGATTATTAAAATTAAACTCATTTTCGGTTGTAATCACGTGGTTCACTAAGAAAGGGTTTTTGGAAAATTCCGCGGGATCAAGACTTACGCGAGTGAAACCGTGGAGCGCAGCTAGTCTAATATATTAAATGATTCGTCGCCTTCTCTAAACTTAATAAAATTTTAATATTGTCGCTTCATATTACATGTTTACATATCCCAACCCTTCTAAGGGGTGCATTGCAAAAACGGTAAGATTATTTTGTATTATCTAATATTAAAAATTCAAGTCATGCCCAAAGAAAGGGTTTCACGAAAACAAAATTCTCTCTGTACCAGATTTGAATATAAACTAACTAGTATTATAAATCGAATTTACTGTCTGTTTATTTTAAGTATTGACACGACCCCTTTTCTGGCCGACTGTCGAAAAAGGAGGTTCGATTTATTACAGTTTTCAAATAAATAGTTATAGGTTTTTCTTCTGTGTTTGCGATGTTTCGGTAATCCCGTTGATATTATTTAATACCTAATCATTTTTCAGAGCTCTACGTATTAATTATTATTATTTTTTTGTATTTGATGAAATTTTGTGAGTCCCTACTACAGATTCTATGAATCTTTGGAGGTATAATATTTTTGTGGTGGGGGATTTTTGATTGGTGGGGTATTTCTCCCACAAAGTGGTGTGTCTCACCTAGTGTTAGTTTTTAGGTCGCTGTAAGGCCTCTAACTGGACCTAACGACTGGTATCAGAGATAACAACCGGGACCAACTGCGAAGCACGGAGAGAAATTTCAAAACCCTAAAGTGAAGAAAACTTTTTTTATAAGACAAGTCGATAATTGCCAGATAATTTGTGCGACAAAAATCATTTTCTCAATCTTCTCCGTGCTTCAGAAAGCACGTTATGTTGTTGATCCCGGTTGTTATTTCTGATAGCAGTCGTTAGGTCAAGTTTTAAAGGCCTTAGAACTAGGCTTAGTGTCTTGATTACTATATTGTTTAATATTTGGTGATTTCTATGTATCCTATAATATACATATGTATTTACAAAAAAAAAGTATAATATGTAATAAATAGTACAAGCCTAGTGCTTAATTTGGGGCTAGATTGCGTGCCGTTACACACAGCGCAATCTAGCCCCAACTACTGGGGGGACTGATGGGATTTTGTGCAATCCCCTCAGTCGCAGCCTCCTCGCTATCAAGACCATTGTAACCTTAGATGAAAACAAAAATAGGTAGATACGGTATATTCTAACATCGCGTATTCGAAAAATGAGCTAGAAACACCTACAGGCATTTTCATAAAGAAAATGTATTTAAAAACATTTGTCTTCAAGAATGATTCAGGCTTTATAAATAATAAGCAAAAAGGCATTCTTATGGATGTCAAAATGATAATCGCAATGTGACAGCACGTGCTCACGCGGCATTATTTATATTTTTATGTTCTCTCTTCTCTTCCAAATGTATTTGTCTTTGCTTTAAAGTTTTGTCGGTTTTCAAGTTGTTCGCGGACATTTATACAGTTTTATTGAATTTTTCTTTGAAATTTTTCTTTGCGGATCGAGTTTCAGCTTTGAAAGGATTTTTTGCTTAAAGTTTGCTTGAGAAAAGTTGGGATATTATAATGTTACTAGCTAACTACGCCCCGCGGTTTTGTGTGTGTCTACCTAAACAAAAAACCGGTCAAGTGCGAGTCGAACTCGCGCATGAAGGGTTCCGTACCTTTAACACTATTGGGTTCGGAACCCTAAAATAAATGTCTACTGGACCAAGCAAAATTCGTATACGCAACGACGACGCACGTTTGCATTTATCTTTACGACAGACGCCAGTGTAGGTACCACTAGATGCCGCCAATGGTAAAAATAAATCGCGCTAATAGGGTCCCGTTTTTACTCTTTGCGAGCTATCGCGGTACATGAGATACAGCCTGGTGACAAACAGACAGCGGGGTCTCAATAATAGGGTCCCATTTTTGCCCTTTAGATACGGAACCCTAAAAAAAGTATAATTATGTTGTTCTAGAACGGCAGCTGTCTACATTAGAAGTTTCATCGCTAATGTTATCGTATTAGGAGGTAGGTAGATACCTACTTAGCTATAGGTATACCTATCCTTGCTATCATTAGCATATTCTGCCTTAAATGTTTTAAATTGAGAACACCAGACCGGAAACACAATAACTACATCTTCTTCTCACCCGAGCGTTGTTCCCGGTAACGTCCATCTTAGGCCCGGCGCACATTATGAGCATTGGCAAGGAAAGGGATCCTTCGGCATCCCTACATGCAAGGGCACACTATCGGGAACTATGCTTTGGCATGCTGCAACGTTCTTAGGGATGACGAGGCAGGGCAAGCACCCACACCCGAGTGTTGCCTCGGCGCCGCCAAAGGATGCCGAAGTACCCGGAAGCATCCTCAAGGCTGCCGATGTAGCCGCCTCAAGCATACCGAAGCGGTATTTTTATTACTACGACTATATATCATGGAAATTTCTACTTTATTGCCATAAAGTTAATGTATAATGCTATTTGCCAACTAAAATCCTCAGCCGTGACGACGCTCATAACGTGCGCCGGGCCTTAGTAGCCCGATTCCGTGCTTCGGAAGGCATGTTATTAAGTTGGTTCCGTTTGTTATATCTGATAGCAGTCGTTAGGTCTAGTCAACTCTAACACTAAGTGAGCCACACAACTATATACGAGAAGAAGAAGTTGACATAATGGTGGTAGATATTTCTTCATTTTTCGCGATGATCTATTGAAATTAAATACATTTTTCAGTTTTAATCGCATGGTGTTTATTCCTTATAGCATTGTTTCAACGCTCAACGTTTAAGAGCCCAAAATCCTTGTCGGGTTCATCGAAGATTGTTGATTATTTCATGACGGAATGTCGATTACAATCCATACACAAAAAAAAGTTCAACAACATTCCGTCATGAAATAATCAACAATTTTCGATGAACCCGACATGGATTATAGTTTAGCGTCTATAGGGCTCTTAAGGGGACAGTCTACCAATTCTTTTCTCCATACAAACTTTACAAACGTAGTCGACTGTTTCCTCCCTGGATAAAGATATTAGGAAAAATATGTTTATGCCATTAGTCTTAATATCAGCCATGACCATGTCCTACGTTTTGATTTTATTCATTTTCTAATTTTTCTGAATTTAATTTTGTATTCTAATGGGGTGCCACGCGCAAAGCTGTTTGCAGAGGCGCTGGCATCGGATGATCTTTTTTTTTTCGATTATGGTCCTCCACCAATGCTAACGCCGAGTTTTTTTTTTATTCTTTCGGTCTCAGACCGATATGGCCAATTTGGCGCCGAGAGTTGTAAAAAACACATGTTTGACAGTTCTTAATTCAAACCTAAGATTAATCGACTCGCGCCCTCTGCCGGGATAAAAAGTTAGTGTTCCTCCTAATTAGAAAAAAATAAAAAAAAAAAACATAGGGGCTTAGTCATGGCAGATATAGGTTTTATTGTATAAACATATTTGCTGTAATGTCTTTATCCAGGGAGGAAACAGTCGACTACGTTTGTATGGAGAAAGAGTAGGTTCTCTTAATTTCAGTAATGGTGGTGCCGAGTCGCGTCTAACTATCGGCCGATTATTAGTTCCTAGTCTGGATTCACCGTTATAATGAAGAGAGGACAAAACTGGTGGGAACACTGTTTTGTTTTATGAGTTTACATATTTGATTTTAAAGGTTAAAGTTTCGGAATTAATTTCGTTTGTTACGACACGTTCATAATTATCATTTAAAACTCGTTTTGGTTCGCGACTTTACTTGCACAATAAACCTATTGTGGCCACTGTAGCGCGTCGGGCAAAAGCCGGGCAAAAGGGCAAAATGGGCAAAGGGCAAAGGGTTCGATTCCCTCCGGGTGCAAGTATTTATGCTTAATAATAAATATTTGTTTCTGTTCTGAGTGTTTTTTGTGTATCATTATATCTATGTTTTACAAAAAGAAAGTAAAATATGTACCTAGTATATCCGTTGTTTAGTACCTACCCATAGTACAAGCCTAGTGCTTAGTTTGGGGCTAGATTGTCATGTGTGTAATCTCGTCATATTTAGGTAGGTATATATTGTTTATATTATTATTTTAAAGGAAAACATCGTCTTCAAAAACTTGCCATTCATTTATGCATGCGGCCATTTATTTTGTTATACCTTGCTAATTCTAGTTTGGTCGAATCCATCCCAAGTAGGTACCTACTTACTCTTACCTATTCTGGTTTCTAAAATCTACCAACATAAAACAGCCTAATTACCTTCCTACCTACGTACTAAAACTCAGAGGCCTAACTCAGACCTTACTTAGCACTTTACTCAGCAATATTAATGTTACTCGATGATTCAGCATCGGCCTGTTTTCAAAGTGAACTTATCACTACACGTTGCTTGAGTGGTTTCAGTTACTCGGATATCAAGAGCCTCTATTGAGGAGTATTTGAACAGGCATCACGACAATAATCATCCCTTCAAAAACATTTTCAAGTAAAACGAGAGCACATCATCCATATGATTTGCACGTGCACTATCAAAAAGTTATCAGATGTCATGTAGAGCCAAGCTTGTAACTCTAGAGTGCGTTTCATCTTTAAATTCCTATGCCGCCGTCATGTTGGTAGCAAAACAAAAAAGTGCAAAATACAAAAAAATAATGTGCTACTTTGAATTTAGGGGGATTTGTATAAAATGAATGAATGAACAAATCTTCCTGTATTCAAGGTTTATGGTATAGCACATTCAAGATATTAAGGCAAGACTTTTTTGTTTTGCTACCAACATGACGGCATAGGTAATTAAAGATGAAACGCACTATACACGGCCCGAGTCCACAAGCACCTTACTTCACAATCACAAACGCAATATCTTAGATGAAACGGAAGAGAAAAAACGAAAGAAAATATTATTATGTTTATTAGGACAAGTACAAAATAGGTAGATTATACAAAAAAGTAAATTTAAAATAACAATTAAGTACGTACACAGAATTTAACAAACCAGAAAGCAATGTGCGAACTCTTAAAGGATATTTAGAGGATTTTAAAATCTTTCGTCATGCCTATTACAGACAAAATATCTACAAGAACACAACGTAAGGCGCGATTTCTTAGTTATTTTGAACTCCCGAACATTTCTAAGTTTTTAAGAGGATAGTCTCCATTCTCTTTCTCCATACAAACGTAGTTTACATTTTCCTCCCTGGATAAAAACATTAGAGCAAATATGTTTAAGCCATAAAACCTATAGCTGTCATGACAATGCATCTACCTTTTTTTTTTTTTTTTATTTTCTAATTAAAATAATACCTAATAAAAAATAATAAATTGAAAAAAATAAAAAGGTAGATGCATAGCCATGACAGATATAAGTTTTATGGCATAAACATATTTGCTCTAATGTCTTTATCCAGGGAGGAAAATGTAAACTACGTTTGTATGGAGAAAGAGAATGGAGACAAAATGCATTTTTAAATTTCTCAATTTTTATGTTTGGGACTTGATTATGCTGTATTCAACATCCTGCAACATATATTTATTAATTCCTCATTATATGGTAAAATACCAAGTTTATATTGCTCGTATTTACTCGTTTAATTGCCTGAATGAATGTTCAAAGTTTCTCTATATACTCGAATGTTTATGAATTAATTATGTTTTTATTGAGTTTTGTTGTTTTGCTAAGAGAATAGGATACCTACTCGTTAAACTTTTAATATTCACACGATTTGTTAACATAGTTACATTTTCCCGGGTCTTAATCGCGTATTATTATTTATTTTCTTACCTCGACGTTTCAACCATGTTACAAATTTGTCTTGGTCACGAAGAGATTGACTTTACCTACTCATTCTTCGTACAAACTTAGTCCACTGTTTTCTCCCAGGATAAAAACATTAGTCATACATGACTAGTATTTAAACCTGAAGGATCCAAATCTCAAAAAAAAAGTGTGGACTGCTGCGGTAAAGCTATTGCATAGCATTTTTTATCAACTTATGCGATTATAATTATTTATTTATGTTGTACCATATTGCCATGGTTACCATGTAAAGCTCGGCCGAGCTACATGGTAACGATGGCAACATGGTAGGCGGAGTAGGGGGTGTTAGGTTCTATTTTCGTTACGGAATTTCTTGATTCGGTGGCCGCGCTTAAAGCCCGCGATAAAAGCTATGCAATAGCTTAAAAACAAAGCGCCATATCATGCGTGTTGAACGGGTTCTTTAATGGTAAAAGTCATACTTAATATCTATCTTACAAATTGTAACAAGAAGGTTACAAATTAGTTACCAATTTGTAACCTTCTGTTTACAAATTACGAATAGGTAACATAATCAGTAAAATTGTATTCAGTAGGTAACAATTTGTAACCAATTTGTAAACTTCTAGTTACATTTTGCACCCAGTAGGTAACAATTTGTAACCTTCCAGTTACCAATTGCACCTAGTAGGTACCAATTTGTAACTTCTAGATTAGGTATATCAATTGTAACTAAAAGGTTACAAATTGTTACATACTGGGTGCAATTCGTATCTAGAAGGTTACAAATTTGTTACAAATAGAAAGTTACATAAAATATCTGTTTTACAGAGTAGGAAAATATCCAGGTGCGTTAGAATACAAAGTGAGTAACGGCTTTTAATTAACTTTAAAACAGTCCATCCCTTGAAGCATTAATCCCTAAAACAAATAATTTGGTCGCCACAAAATGTGTGTTTACCCTACCCACTACACCTTGCGGTCTGCAATATAACGTTGAACTTGTTATTGTAGACATTTTAGAGTTTTGGCGGGAACGCATTGAGGATATGTTTTACTGAATTTAGTCCCGATCCCGTGGGAATATCGGGATCAAAAGTAGCCTATATTACCCAGGGTGAATGTAGCTTTCTAACGGTGAAAAAACTTTTGAAATCGGCCCAGTTTTTCAGTTTATTCATTAACATACGGCACACACAAAATTTTTCAATTTTTCCTCTTTATAATATTAGTGTAGATTAAGGAGTATTATCTAATTAATTAAGTTTCGTAATTAAAGTGTACAAAAAAAGAGTAGTACAAAACAACCTTCTAGCTATTACGGTTCATGAGATAGAGCCTGGTGACAGACGGACAGACGGACAGACGGACGGACAGACAGCGAAGTCTCAGTAATAGGGTCCCGTTTTTACCTTTAGGTACGGAACCCTAAAAATGAACACCAGTGCCAAACATGGACACTTCCGTTGTTTCCAAACCTCAAAAGATTTTGTTTTTGTAAGTTTTTGTTTGTAAAATATGCGCCATTGACAATGATTAGGTACATCGATTTGTCTTATACTGTTTTTTTATCTGCAAATTACTTGCAAATATGTATTATAAAATAATTGACACTGGCTAATCATCAAATGGCCATAATCTGGTCATAACCAAAATAAAAAATTGAAACTCTACCGCATTATTATAAACGCGTACCAACTAATCTTGTACTAGCTGGACCAGCTATTGTCCACCGTGTCAAGAACTTTCGAAGTTGACAGAGAGAAACAAAAACATAGTTTAAATAACACGAGTTTTAATAACCCTGCTAGCTAATGTTTATTTTGACTTGTGACTTATGTACTGTTTTTAAGCGTGCTATACCTTAGACTGTCCAAAATGTAGGTCAAGTTAAAAGCCAAGGGACCTCTAATGTGTCAACCAAACCACTATACGATAAGAAGAAGAAGAAATATTTTTGATGTGAAACATCTATAGGCGAGGGTAAGCCTAAAATTTGTCATGGTGATACAGGCCGTGGCGACGCCTCACATTTTTTCGTAAAAAAAAAAAAGTATGCGCGATCGTGTCGGATTCTAACACCCACTGTAAATAAATATTGCCGGAATGTCCTGTTCTGGTTTGGGGCTAGATGGCAATGTTTGCAATTGCAAACTAAGCAATTTGGCTTGCACTATTGGTACTAGACAATGGATTACTACATATTGTGCACGTATATGGTACCTTGAGACACACCAAGAACCAGAAAAAATATTTACTTTTAAGCATTTATACTTATCCCCGGCGGGAATCAAACCCGCAACCTTCTACGTTGTAGCAGGGAATTCACCCGACGCGCCACAGAGGCCGTCAAAAGCCGTAAGCTTGTAGAAACATAATTAATTATCTCCACGGACACGGCAAGTTTCTTGTATTTGTCTCAAACAATAGGGTACCGCCTTCGCGATAGAAAATCGGAAGAACCATTTATATTGAATTCAATAGCTGCTTGGCAAAGTTATGAAGTTACCGCGGTGTAGGTAAAGTTTGGAATTTTCCTTGTGTGGCGCAATTTTCCCCTTATGGCTGAAACAATGGTCCTTCCGGCCAAGTGGCGCTAAGTGGATTCGTCCGAGTTCCGATACGTAGACCGGTGTAGCCACTAAGGAAGTGGGGCCTGTACCCCTACCATGAGTTACTACGTAAATACGTGCACTGCAATGTTAACAATTGGCCTTCTGCACAGCGCGCCCGCTCTGCTTGTTCTCTGCCACACCGGCCGCGCCTTGTCGGCCGCGCGAGCCGATATTTTGCGTTGCGGACATACCCAAACTGTTAACTTCTTCTTTTTCTTTTCGTATAGTGGCGTGGCTCACCTAGTGTTAGAGTTTTCAGATCGCCCTAAGGCCTCTCACTTGACCTAACGACTGCTATCAGAGGGGGGCGGATCGTCTTACATAAAATTTTAACTCCTATCATCGGAGGTCCGAAAATGTTTCACATACCATTTATAATCATAATGATCATTCTTCATAAAAAATTTAAAAACTAAATATTAAAATATATAATCATTGAAATTCATAATATCACTATTCATACAGTTCATTTTACTAATATTTGTTTTAATATATTTGTTTATCATAATGCTCGAAACTCATAATCATTCCAATAAATAACTTTGATATTCATACATGTGTTTTATTCTAATATTCATTTTTATAAATTTCTTAATCATAAGTGTTTTATGCATAATTATTGAAAATCATAATATCTTTATTCATACATTTGTTTCACCTACTATTGTCATCTTACTTGAATTTTGAAATAAAATATACGGAGCACACCGACTCGGATAGGTTAGGTTAATGTAAGAACATGATTACGCGCAGCGCTTTGGCGAGCGAGCGTAGCGAGCGTGCCGCGGCAGCGGTCGCCAAAGCGCCTAATTACTATAAATAAAAAAAACCTGATATATCTTAATCATAAGTGTTTTTATTACAACATTATTAACTAAAGAGTAATTTCTAAGAAGAAATATAATAATAGAATAGAAAATATAATTACATTATGAGTTAACTCCGTTTCAAAAAGAAGATCGCCAGAACACAAGTCAAAAACCATTTATAATTTCACAAAGAGTTTGATTGGGGTAGTTCATAAAAAGTTTTGTTAAAGTTGCCGTTATTAATACAAAAATTATGATAAATGTCTGTTATAAAGTAAGCTATTCTGAACAACGATATTATGAGTTGAAATATGTTCTTAGTAACAATAATTATGAACTAAAGCAATATGATCATTAAATGTTATGAAGAAAAAAATTATGATTTTAAACTGTTCTTGGTAGTAACAGTATTAATAAAAAAATTATGATCATTAACTATTATGAGCTCCGATGGTAGTAATAAAAATGTCTGAATAAAAAAAGTATGATAAATAAAATTATGAAGAGTGATTATTATGAACACAAATCGGTAGTAAGACAAAGAATATGACTTAAAATTTTATGTGAGCCAATATGGACCCCTATCAGAGATAACAACCGGGACCAACTGTTTATTGTGCCTTCCGAAGCACGGAGGAGCTCGAGAAAATGATTTTTGACACACCAATTATCGTTGACGTTAACGTTACAGTATACTAGGCCAAGCTGCAGGGAAATCACCTCTTACGTAGCCTTGCAAAAGGTGGTGTAACAAATTTTATGATTTTATGTTATTTAGCTAAGTTAGTTTGACATAAATTCAATTTCTTGACCTTGGGGCACGACGGGGTATGTCCGATATTTTGCTAATATTTCGTTTTTTGCACATAGTGCCTCGATAGTAAGTGATATGACAAAAGTGTCTAAGAACAGTATGTAGAAGTCAAAAACTCTTACATTCTGTCCATACATGTCAATTCTGTAAGTCTTACAGGTAAAAAGTTACAATCAAAAAAAGAAAAAACAACATTATATAAAATCAGTATAGATTTCTACGACAATTATTTTTTAATCGTTTCCATAATAAGCAACAACAAATTATTTGTGGTGGCCGCCTACAAGATGGCGCTAGTAGTACGACACGGTGTCCTATATGGCGCATTTAACATTTTTCTTCTTTTAATTGTAACTTTTTACCTGTAAGACTTACAGAATTGACATGTATGGACAGAATGAAAAAGTTTTTGACTTCTACATACTGTTCTTAGACACTTTTGTCATACGACTTATTATCGAGACACCATGTGCAAAAAGCATATTAAACTCAAAATATCGGATATACCCCGTCGTGCCCCAAAGTCAAGAAATTGAATTTATATCAAGCTAACTTAGCTAAATAACATAAAATCATAAAATTTGTTACACCACCTTTTGTAATGTGATTTCCCTGAAGCTTGGCCTATACGTATTTACGTACCAACTGATGGTAGGGGTACTGATCTTGTTTCACTGCCGTCTTTTTTACTAACCTACTATGACGAGTGCACGAGGCTTGGAGTGGCCTTGAATGGTGTTCTTTGGGGCATTTCATCTCTGGCCGCGCTATGCTTTAAAGCATAGGACTCTAGGCTATAGATGTCCGGTCCAGACGGACGGACAGACAGACAGCGAGTCTCAGTAACAGCGACCCGTTTATATCCTTTGGGTAAGAAACCCTAAAAATAATGTTATGTAGCCGAGGCAAAAAGTGAATATAAGATCTCCTCCTATTTTGAAGTCGATTATAAATTCACAGTTTAAGTATTGTCAAGTGCTGCAGAAAACAAAATAAATCTGCATTTATTTTGTCGTGAGAAAAACTGAGCCAACAGTGCACAGTGGAGTTACTAGGGACCAAATTTAAATTTTATTCCTCATCCGAACGATGTTCCCGGTGGCATCCCTCTCGGGAGCCTAAAGTCCATTTAAACTTTATTATCGTGTGCAATAAGTAGGTTACTGAAAATAATGTGACATCGCAAAACATGACGCAAAAATATACTTAGGTATTTATTTTGTTTTATTTTATTTATAAAACACTTATTAACTAAGAATTACAAGTATTAGTAGGTACCTGTCACTCTTGTGTCTTTATATAAAATTCAATGTCCTGCTTGATCTATATATCAACGCAGAGCCCAAACCGCTCGTCGTAGAGACATGAAATTTATTTGGAGAGTGTGTTTTTTGTGGTGTGTAAGTATCCACTAGAGGAAAATCCTGCAGGTTCGGGTCTGACGAGTGAAACCGCTAGACTCTGCTAGTAATAGATAAGAGAACATAGATGTGTGATATGTTTCTTCATATTTTGCAATAATATTGCGTACAAATATTTGTCAGGTAATTGATAAATTAATTAAATCACGAAAACGAAGAAAAAAATAATGTAGGTAGTAAAACAATTTCAATCAGATGCATCTATCATGTCAATCATGTCATGTCTATGGTGTCATCAATACTTAAAGGACTTAATTTTTGTTATTGTGATCTTCTAATCACAATATGGCCGGCCGCCTTCGACGGCTTTGTCGACTCGACAGTTTTGTCGTGACTGCTATCGCATCTTCAATGTGAACAAGACAGTTCTTTTTTTGCAACTTTATCTCGAACTCTCTCTGATTGCTTGTACAAATAAAAAGCAACGGCTAAGTGATTAAAATACAAGAAAAAATACATTTTTTATATTTCAACATCTCTTCTTGATTTTATGAGAAACTGTGAATGGATTTTTTCTTTCCGATTTGTGTTGTAAGCAATTGTAAGTATAAACAGAAATTTTAGTAAAAGTTTTTTGTATTTACTTTTAGGATTTAGTGGTTGTTTTTTTTTCTAAATTTTATTTCTATTCTAATTAGAAAATGGCAAAAAAAACGTAGGGACATGGTCATGCCCGATATAGGTTTTATGACATAAACATATCTGCTCTAATGTCCTTATTCAGGGAGAAAACCGTCGACTACGTTTGTATGGAGAACGAGTAGATTTCCAGTCCTCATAAGCTGAATTCAAAATGGTACCCAAATGGCTGGCTGTATCGCCTCTTCAGATAGCAAATTATTTATTAATTTATTACTTTTTAAACAAACAGAAAACTACAATTTGCAAGCATAAAAACTATCCCAACTCTGAATATAAATTTTAAAATAATATTCAAAACATTATTGCAACAATTTATTCAACAACTTTTCTTTCACGAATACAAAAGGCAGTTACCATGAAATTCAGGTAAAAGGCTTCATGTTTTCACAATAACAAAACAAAAATATTAAACCGGGTACTCACTGGCGTGCTGTAACAATAACCGTTACATGAACTCCAACCAAAGACATAGTACCAGGGCTCAGATACCGCTTAAATTTCCAAACCGTTACTTGGCAGAAAACCGGTTTTTTTTGTCACATTGGTTTAGAGCAATAAAAACTGGTTTATTCCGTCGGACGCAAAAACAAACATTCGTCCGCGATCCGAGGTAAGTACGTGGTTCGTGGGCTTGCAACGAGGGCTAAACGAGCACTACACAGATATCTGACGATTGTCGTTTTCTACCGCGAACCAAATTTGCGGATATTGTACGTACAGTGAGCAAATGACGTTGCCGATTCAAACATAAAAACTGCAACGCCCCTCGCTTGACGTATTATCGTAGTATAGATATCACGCATAACGCACAAATTATAAATATCACTCATAGATGGCGCTATTAGCGCAAAAATGAATAAATATTCAATTCAAACTAAACTTGTAATAAAATTACTTTTGATATTAAATATTAAACACTTTTACATTTTTATTCTCTTATCTCACCCCACAACAAAAACCTAGTTAAGTTGTAACAAGACGGTTACAGCTCGTTAGTGAGTACCCGGTTTTACTGGCTTAGCATTCCGGACCACATAGTTTTAATTTTAAAACGAGAGCAAACATAGTGAGTGCCTAGGACAAAGACTTTGTGATAGTGTGGTATAAGTTATTGGCTGTTGGCGAGATTTCGGAACCTATTGTGTGTAGTGTCTTTTGTAAGTTTCTGTTAACAAAATTAAGTGAAGTTTCAAGTGAAATCCATATTCTTTTTCCACTGTGGTAAAAATACATCGCGGTATCGTTGCGTTTTTATATAAAACACGTTTGTTGTATGGAAGCGCAACTTAAATATTTGTTTCATTTTGTTTTTGGTATATTTGTTGTTATAGCGGTTACAGAAACACATCATCTGTAAAAGTTTCAACTGTCTAGCTACCACGGTTCTTGAGATAGGTACTGCCTGGTGACAGACTGACAGACGGCGGAGTCTCAGTAATAGGGTCACGTTTTTACGCTTTGGGTACGGAACTCTAAAAATCATGGTACGAGTACTATACCTGATCACAAAAACATTTTCAGTGTTAAAAACTTAGTTTAGTTGGCTATGGACGGCCGACTCTATCCCCTTATCAACAAATGTCTTGCTTGACGTCTAGAGATCGGATATGCGTGCAAATGGTCTCACTACGCGGGATGCCGAAGATCGTGCGAAGTGGAGACGTAAAAGTAGGAAAGCGGACCCCGGGCTCTCGAGAGGGATGCAACCGGGAACATCGCTCGGATGATGATTATGAATTAATAAATTGAATTTTCATGCACATGAATGAAAAACTGGGTCACCAATGCAAGCTAAGCGAAAATAAACTTAAGTTTACGATTTTAAACTTACATGAAGGTTTTCACTACAAATATTATTAAATAACGGAGTGACTCTTGAACAAGCTAGGTGAAATTACTGGCGAAATATCGAACACCGTTAAAAAACAAATTTAAACATGGTAAATACACCGTTATTTAAGTGGATAGTCTCCATTCTCTTTCTCCATACAAACGTAGTTTAAATTTTCCTCCCTGAATAAAGACATTAGAGCAAATATGTTTATGCCATAAAACCTATATCTGTCATGACAATGCATCTACCTTTTTATTTTTTTTTATTTTCTAATTAAAATAATAATAAAAAAAAATAAAAAGAATGAAAAAAAAAGGTAGATGCATAGTCATGACAGATATAAGTTTTATGGCATAAACATATTTGCTGTGATGTCTTTATCCAGGGAGGAAAATTTAAACTACGTTTGTATGGAGAAAGAGAATGGAGACTATCCTCTTAATAATATTTGTAGTCGCCTTAGTTTACTTGGCGATGGACAGTCGTCTCTATCCGCTACCTCCGCTAACTCTCACCACCTCCAAGCCTTATTATTTCGCGTCCCCATTCCGTGATGATGTCAGGTCGCATCCGCCATTGTGTCACGAGCTTTCAATACCCATTTTTTTTTGTTCAACAGATAAAGGACTCTGGCTTTTAGAAATCTTTGCGTCGATGTCACGTTTTTTTTCCAAACATTTCGTCGTTATTACAGAACGAAGTCTAAAGTTTCATTATTATTATTAGAAACAAGGAGCTAGATCGCGTTGTAGATGATCATTGTTATTAATCACCTCGACGTTGACGACGACCATTGTTTCGGCAAACGGGTCACATCGGCCGCGGTCGCTTAGACCCGTGTTTCTTATAAAAATGATAGACGGAAATCGTGTAAGTTTAACGAGTCTATGGATGTTTTTTTTATTTACTAGCTAGGCTGTATCCCGCTTTTTCACCTGCTTAAGTCCCGTTCCCTGGTAAATTTTGAAAAACCCTTTTTTATCGGGTGCTTACATAATGTACAGAACACACTCTCCAAACAGCTCTCTTTTGTCAGCGGTTTCAGCTGTGGGTTAATGCCAGTCAGTCAGTTAGGGCAAATCATTTTATAGATGTAAGTGAACATTTTCAGCGGCAGTGTTATAGAGGTAAACAGTTTTCCACTATGTCACTTGAGGATATTTGTAATATGTGTGAGATAAAAAACAAATGTTTTTTTTTGTTATACACTACAAAAATAAACTAAAATAATATATTTAATTTTATGAAACTTATTAAATAAATATTTTACAAATTAAATTAAAAATCAGTTCTACAGTTAACACACGCTTGTATTGCAGTAACCGAGATACCAATATAATTAAACCTTACGAAATAGCTAAAACCTAAAGATAAACAATGTTTAAAGCTTAGACTTTGTTTTCTAACAATAGCCTTTCTGTTCTGAGGACACTTTTTCGTCTTGTGATAAATTATTTTGTTTCAAATAGATTTCCCTAGCGATTTTTCCATTGTAGTTTTTGTAGGAAAAGTATAGCAGACACAATTCAGAATTTGTAATAAGTAGGTAAATATAAGTTTGTTGGTGTTCCGATACGTTGACCGGTGCAGCCATTAAACAAATGAAATTACAATTTCTCATATATTATTATTAAGAATTTTTTTTGGTTGTCGCGATGCTGACATATTTTTTATCTACACTTCTACACTAATATTATAAAGAGGAAAAATGTGTATTTTTGAGTGTATGTGCGTGTCTGTATGTTTGTAACGAATAAACTCAAAAACTACTGGACCGATTTCAAAAATTCTTTCACCGTTAGAAAGCTACATTCACCCTGAGTAACATAGGTTTTTGACCCCGATATTCCCAAGGGATCGGGACTTACGCGGGTGAAACCACGTAGTATATAAAGTGACGAACAAAGTGGAGTAAATTAAAAAAACATCTCAAATTCAGTAAACTATATTGTACATGAGTTTACTGAAAATTTTACATAAGCGACTATTGAGCGGCCCTTTGCAGACAGCGCACAATGATTTCAACGACAAAAGTAACCTAGGACACGTGAAGATGATGGCCTGACTACGTACGACTCTAAAAACGGGCTGACATAAGATGGGCCCAGGCTCACTCAAGGCCGACCAAGTTTATTTTTCATTTTCCAATACATTACTCTCAACTTGGTAGTCGGTAAAATATGGCTGACTCCTCGAACGGGACCATAAAAAAATGGGCTGACTGAAGACAAGCCCAGGCTGCGGAATCGCGACTGACCGAGTTTTTTAAGTATAGCTGTACAAATAAAAAAATTAAATTAAGAATTTAAAAAACCCCCGATTATTATTTTTGCCTTTTTAAAGTTTAGTTTTGTTTTAACTTGGAAGATTTTTTAAGTCGGGGGTTTTTTAAATTTTTAATTTATTTTTTGATTTCACCCTTTTTGTAAGAGCGATTTTAATTTAACATGCATATCGTTGTCACCAAAGTAACGTCCTTTCATTTGATATCCCATTCGGGTATATTTGAAAACATTCGGTTTTTATTTCCGAGTTTAACCCTACATATACTTTGAACGGCTAAGCCGATTTTAATTAAACATGCATATTCTTGTCACAAAAGTCATGCTCTTTTATTTGATACCCCACTCGGGCATATTTGAAAACATTCGGTTTTTATTTCCGAGCTTTAACCAACATATATTATGAACGGCTGAACCGATTTTGATCAAACATAGCTAAGAACACTCGCGCAAAAGTCTTCTATCAACAAAAAAAAAATCATTGAAATCGGTTCATCCGTTCGTGAGCTACGATGCCACAGACAGATACACAGACAGACACGTCAAACTTATAACACCCCTCTTTTTCCGTCGGGGGTTAAAAATATCATATCATAAATAACAAAATATTATTTGTCTCAACTTGGTACTCGTCGGTCCCAGTCTGACGTAGCCGTGAAAAATAGACACCTTTAAATAATCCTATAATAATTTCTAAAATGCTGGAGGAGGCCAAGACCCACAAACGGTTGTAGCGCTGCAGAAGAATATTTTCTAAAATAAGTTCATTTTGTGTAATCTTTTAATTTTTGTTTCTCGATGTGTAGCAGCAGCTTTGAGTTCGTCCGAATAAAATTAATTTCTTAATTCTTTCTTTCTCTAATTTCAAAGTCGAGGAGCTCATTGGCCTAGCTGTACCTACCGATATTGAATGGTCGTGTGGGTTTTAAGCAACGCTTGGCGCGATCATTACTTGGATTGCTGACCGATAATTTGTGTGGCAAAAATTACTTTCTCGAGCTCCTCCGTGCTTCGGAACCTAAGGCACGTTAAGCCTTCCGAAGCACAGAGGAGTTGGTCCCTGATGGTTATTTCCGATAGCAGTCGTTAGGTCAAGTTAGAGGCCTTGAACACACACCACCACTACACACACCACCACACCACTACACGAAAAAAAATAAAAAGAAAGATTTTCAAAGTTTAGTCGCTCGCAACAATTGTGTCCTGTTTAACCTATAAGTGATCATCAATTGACCTGTAAACATCAAATTATGAGGGTAAGAGGGTAAAACAGGCTCTAACGCATGTGGTTTACCCTTAGAGTTACCCTTCTGGTTTTACGGGAGGTGCCGAAAGGGTAGCTTGATCGAATAGTTGTGTCACTCTTGATGTAGGTACCTTTTGGGTTGAGGTATATAATTATATGCCCGATGTATTGGCTTAGGTGACTTTGGTATACTACTACGCCATTTATATATATATATATATACTAGCAGTGCCCGCGACTTAGTCCGCCTAATAATATAATATAGCCTATAGCCTATCTCAATAAATCGACTGAAAGAATTTTTCAAATCGGACCAGCTTTTCTGAGGTTAGTGCGTTCAAACAAACAAACTCTTCAGCTTTATAACATAAAATAGCTGCGTCCCGCGGTTTCACCCGCGTTAGTCCCGATTTCGTGGGAATATCGGGATCAAAAGCAGCATATAGCCTTCCTCAATAAATGGATTATCCAACACTGAAAGAATTTTTCAAATCGAAACAGCGGTTCCTAAGATTAGCGCCTTCAAACAAACAAACAAACTCTTCAGCTTTATAATAATAGATAGATAGATAGAAGAAATATTATACAGTATAAATAGATATAGATAGTAGATATAGGTACAGTTTTTAAATAAAAACTAAAATAACTAAACAGTTGAAATCAGTTCCCACAGACCGGTCCAACGATCTCATGACGCGACGGTCATTACTTATTCAGCTGCGGATATCGAGCCCAGCCCGTTTCCACAAATGTGGGGAATCTTCCGATTATCATAATGTAGTAGCTCGCTGTTCTTGTCTAACTCGAAGGTGTGAGAGAGATGGGCGGTTTAAAGTTGTTAAGGGAAGGTTGGTACGACTTGATGCTTGAGGCTTGAACTTGTGCAAAAAATAACTAATAACTTTTGTTTGCTGTGAGAATATCGGAATCAAAAGTAGCCTATGTTACTCAGGGTGAATGTAGCTTTCTAATGGTGAAAGAATTTTTGAAATCGGCACAGTAGTTTTTGAGTTTTTTATTACAAACATACAGACACACACACACACAAATACAAATCTTTCCTCTTTATAATATTAGTATAGATTACTAATATTTTTGTCTCCGGTCTCATGACGCGACGGTCATTACTTATTCAGCTGCGGATATCGAGCCCAGCCTGTTTCCACAAATGTGGAAACGGGCTGGGCTCAAAATGGCACAAAATGGGAATCTTCCGATTATCATAATGTAGTAGCTCGCTGTCCTTGTCTCACTCGAAGGTGTGAGAGAGATGGGCGGTTTAAAGTTGGTAAGGGAAGGTTGGTACGACTTGATGCTTGAACTTGTGCAAAAAATAACTATACTTATTCTATTTCAGAATCCTACATCAAAAATGTAAACAAAAAACTCAAACATTTAGTAGAAAGTGACAGCTTTGTATTTACTTTTTCCTTTGATATTGACAGTTCTTTGTTTACATTTTGGATTTTGGAACAAAAATTTTTTACAAAAAATCTAGTGCTTAGTGGTAAGAACATTGGAACAACGAGGGGCACTGGTGGATTGTTGTTATGCAAAAAGAAGGGTTATTTACGAGAATATCGAGACAAAAAGTTACTATCTAGCTATCTGCATACCAAGTTACATTGCAATCGGTTTAGTAGTTTTTGCGTGAAGAAGTTACAAACATAGAATAGAATAGAATAGAATATAGTTTATTCGCAACAAAAAACACTAATACATGACCAATAAAAACAAAATTCAATAAAGAAACATGATTTGTTGCGAAACGGTCCTCAACTCAGCGTAATGCTAGTCTTTCGGCTAACATAGCAGACAAACTTTCACCATTTAAATTTTATTGGATTATTCTGGTTTGATGTCAAACTAACTAGACCGTGAGAGGACACCTTAAAGGAATATGATTGGGTAGTAAAATCAGAGGTGATTCTTAAATAGCTGATGCTCTGGGGCTAAGTTTGACCTTTGAGCTGGCAACTTGGCACGTTTTACCCCCGACGTCGGGATGTTATGAAGTTCGCGGAATTATTTTATTTTGAGTGTTTTAAAGATTGACTTTTGTAAATTTCATTTAGGTTGGTTGATTAAACATATTTCGATGTTAGAATTAATTTTCGAAAAACATTTTTTTTAAATTTCAAACATTAGGTAGGTACCTAGGTACGCAACTGTTTTGTTTTAAATTTTACTTAGCTGCGTGCTACAATTTAACCCCCCAATATCAGGATTAAAAGTGTTGTAAATGTCGAAGATTTTATTTTTTGAACATTTCCCACGTTTCAGGGAAAATATTTATTTAGAAAAAATGCTTTCTGTTCCAAAATTCAATTCTATTGAGAATTCGTCCATGTTCCATTGGGTGCCATGGACAGAGGACAGACGGAGAGTGGAGTCTTCGTAAAAGGGTCCTTACCCATAGAAGCTAAAAACGGAACCCTGTAACTCTAAGACTCCATGTTCGTCTGTCTGTCTACAATCACCAGGTTTTCTCTCCCTTAGCTTCTATAGAAATACATCATCGTGATTATTTCAACTGTCTAGCTAGCACGGTTCATGAAATACAGCCTTGTAACAGACGGACACACAGCAGAGTCTCAGTAATAGGGTCCCGATTTTGCCCTTTGGGGTACCCAAGCCCCTAAAAAAACTTTTGTCCAACAAAAAAAACTGTAAAGCACCCCACACACGCCCCTGTAATCAATTCCATCAGCCCAAAGCATTACCAAAATAATTTGACCAATCAAGAAGAGTTCTGCAAAGTTTCGACAATCTACCAGCATTAGTATTCCCACGGAACATTCCCCGGATTATGCTAACGATCTTCCTGAAACTTCCCACTTAAATAATATGTGAAATTATGCAAAATAAGGGAAGAAAGCGTTTTGGAAAAGTAGCATTTCACTTTTAAAAGACGACGTGACCGCCAAGTTTTTTCAAAGCACCGTATTACCTTTTAAAAGTAGAGGTTTATTACTTTGAAAAGTGTTCCCGTTATCGTATACGTTATGGTGAACGTTTTAGTGCGTTTTTTAGAGGTGAATAAGTTTACTATTTAAGACTTTCCCCCTTGCTTGTAAAACACTAGCTGCGTCCCCCGGTTTCACCCGCGTAAGTCTCGATCCCGTGGGAATTTTGGAATCAAAAGTTGCTTATGTTACTCAGGGTGAATATAGCTTTCTAATGTTGAAAGAATTTTTGAAATCGGTCCAGGAGTTTTTAGTTTATTCTTATTCATTACAAACATACAGACAAAAATACAAATCTTTCCGCTTTATAATATTAGTAAAGATTAGTATAGATATAGAAGTAGGTATAGATATAGATGACTAAGTTTATGTAACGTTTGTCTCAATAGATATCTGTAATTTGAACAAAAGCAGTTAACAATCATGTCCATGGATTATTTTCATTAAAATATGACAACGTGCTATAGTACGCCTTATTACACAATTTAAGCCTAATATTTTTTTTAAATCTTGTAATGGACGTGTCACATACGTCTTCAAATAGATTATTATAATAAAGTACATGGCATTTTTTATCAACTTATGCAATTATAATTATTTATTTATTTTGTACCATGTGGCCATGGTTACCGGTCGGTCGGCCGAGCTACATGGTAACCATGGCAACATGGTAGGCGGAGTGGGGGGTGTTAGCTTTTATTTTCGTTATGGAATTTCTTGATTCGGTGGCCGCGCTCAAAGCCCGCGATAAAAGCTATGCAATAGCTGAAAAACGCTTGAATACGCTTGAAAACCAGAACCCTCCATCGGCAGTCGGGTAAATACCCTCATCACTGTAAACAATCCCATATAAAAGTCGCATTATCACTTTAAAATATGTGCTTTAAAACGCCTCGGGAATAAAGACGAAAAATGGACCTTAAATCGTGGTGTTAGAGTGCAAATTGCACTGTCACACACGGATAGTTTAAGAGGATTGCTCATAGAAAATTCATACAATAATCTACATAGTTCAGTTATGTTTATAGTAGGTAGGAAAATGTATAGTTTCCTTTATGGAAAATCTGGTTGCGCTTTGCAGTTTTACTTGCGTAAGTCCCGATCTCGGGGGAATATCTGGATAAAAATTAGCTAAAGAGGACAGTTTAACACTACTCTTTCTCCATACAAACGTAGTCGACTGTTTCCTCTTTGGATATAGACATTAGAGCAAATATGTTAATGCCATAACACCTTCATCTGCCATGACCTTCCCTACGTTTTAATATTTTTCATTTTCTAATTATAGAAATAAAATTCAGAAAAATTAGAAAATTAAAAAAAAATCAAAACGTAGTAGCATGGTCATGGCTAGTAAAGGACTTATGGCATAAATATATATTTTTCTAATATATTTATCCAGGGAGGAGACGTTTGTAAAGTTTGTATGGAGAAAGTAGGTAGACTTTCCCTTTAAGTGTTATTTTAAATCTTCGACTATCTACATTCTAAGTTTAATCACAATCGGTTCAGTAGTTTTAGTGTGTTACCACAAAACTTTGTGTGCGATTTTAATATACCTATAATACCTATGCACTTTTCTATACTAAACAGGAAAGATTTTATTTCTTTGTATGTAAATAATAGGCTCCGATTCTATACTGGACTGATTTTAAACATTCACCAATAGAAAGCTACATTATCGAGGAGTAACAAAGGTTATTATACTTTTTATCTCTCGCGGAATAGAAACTTAGGTGGGTAAAACCGCGGGGCGCAGCTAGTACCTTAATATTTTCCGATGGAACTGGAATTTACACAGGTGAAGCCACGACACAAAGCCAAACCACCCCTATATGTCTATTTTGAGGTTTAAAGTGAGAAAGCTTTTAGAACGTGAATAAGTAAAAGTGACGACAAAAGCTACTTTGAAAGCACATCCCGAATTTACCTTCAATTTGAGGTTGTAGGCTTTTTAACGGAAAACATTAGGATTTCTCAAATAGATAAACGTACGAATTTTAAACTAATTTTTCGGTTTTAATCGCGTGGTGTTTATTGCTTTTAGCATTGTTTTAATACTCAACGTTTCGAGGCATTTCATTTCTAAAATGAGTTTAATTTCAATCTAACATTCCGAAAACAGAAGTTTATTTTTAATTCAAAACCCGACATCAAAACAAGGACAAAATAATTAAGTACACCTCTTTTACAATGGTACAGTGCAACCGACTTATCAGTTATGTGAGCTGATGTGAGTCGGGCAGCTAATTTTAACGCCCGACTTCAGCTCAGAAGATAGTAGATATCTATCTTCTCTCATCCGAGCGATGTTCCCGGTTGCATCCCTCTCGGGAGCCCGGAGTCCGCTAAACCCCAAATAATTTGGGGTCGACACATGGGACGACTAAAACCTATTTATATTATGTTATAGCGTCCCTAACTATGAACACTTAAATCGACTCACTCTATCTTACTTTTGTCTATCTAATTATTTAACTGTATGTTTTGTCCACAGCGCGTCGGTTGCGACCTCCGGGTGGGATCTACCCGCCGGGTGGACGAGTGCGGGGTCTGCGGTGGAGACGGGTCATCCTGTTCCCGGCCCCGCTACCACTGGCTGGCTACACCTGGCTCGCTGTGCTCCGCTACTTGCGGTGGAGGTAAGGTTTACCACCGGGTGCGGGGTCTGCGGTGGAGACGGGTCATATTGGGTCATCCGGTGATAACTCTTACCAGGTGTATCCAACCAACACCTGGTAAGATTTACCACTGGGTGAGATCTACCCGCTGAGTGGACCTACATAAAAAATATAAGTATGTACCTACTAACTACATACAAAAAATAAAATAAAAAAACAGAAAAAAGGGAGAAAAACACAGACACCTCAAAAATTATAATACCCTTCCTTTTCGTAGGGCGGTAATGATAATTTTGCCAAACTAGTTTTCCATTAGAATTTTTTTAAAGGAAAAATGCAACTTCTATTAAAACGATGAAATGCGATTAAACCCGAATACTGAGTCGCGAAAACGAAGAAAAATCTACAAAAAAATCATTGGCGAGGATTGAACTCGCGTCTGCGGACCTATCTCCACCCAGAGACGCTGGGCGTTTTGAAGACGAATTTTTCCTTTAAAATATTTGTAATGTATTTGGCAAAATTGCCATTACCATTTTGACATGGCAAGTGGCAACACAGAATCGACCCCTGTCAAATTTCCCCTTCAAATATATTATTACAGTAACATTGTTAATTGTAAGTCTAAAGTAATTTATATCAGAGAATTGCTGGAATCCGACGATAAATCAGTGGGAATTCCTTTTGTCTCTGAGCAACAGTTTCTTACAAGAAGGGTTTTGTAGACGCCCGATTGAGTTATCGGGCGATGGTATTTTAATACTATTAAAAACTACTAAACTTAATATTTCGTATGTTTTTATTGCTCAAGGCATTTTTACTAGAAATATTTTACAAGGAGAAATACATCATCAAAAATCCTCCCATGACAGGATTCGAACCTGTTGCCCTTGCTTGCCGGGCGAGTGCGCTACCACTGCGCTTGCGGGTTCCCGTGTAGCGCACTCACTAATCCTGTCATGGGAGGATTTTTGATGATGTCTTTCTCCTTGTAAAATATTTCTACTAATAAACTTTTTAAGTTCACACTATTTGTTAACATAGTTAGTCCCCTCGCGACCAAGATCATGTTAACATGGTTGAAACGTCGAGGTAAGAAAATAAATAAAAATACGCGATTAAGACCCGGGAAAATGTAACTATATTAAAAACTAGTAAATAAAAAACAGGCTCAGTGCGAGTTGGACTCGCGCATGATGGGTTCCGTACCACTATCACAATTGGATACGGAACCCTAAAATGAACACCAATCCATGAATGCAACGCGAACGATCAAAATTTATTTTACTACTGGCGCCTGTCTATCACTCCATCACTAGATAGCGTTAGTGGTAAAAATACATCGCGGTGTCGTTTTGTTTTTATGTATGGGAGGCCCCCTTAAATATTTATTTTTTAAACATAGGGATGAGAAAAAAATGTCCACTAGCGGGTGTTCACTAATATACAGTTTCACAAATTTCTTATTTTTCGTCGTGTGACAATAACAAACCTTGATCCTTTGAGAAAAAAGTCGTCCGATAGTTTCCCCAGCAACAAAAAGTCGCTCGTCTCCCGCGTGCTCGCTCAACCAAAATTTGTGAGGTCCGATTCTAATTAAGAACCCCTGAAAGATGAATGTCAAGATAAGAATTAGCACCCCCAATACTGTATTCGGATAATTTGTTTTGTTACAAACTTAGGGGACGTACTAAGGGTAGGAGAAAGGGCAGCGGGTATGTAGGTACATAGATAACCTATATAATATTGTTTTTTGAAAAAATGCTTTGAAAACTTTACTACCTACCTGTTGGGATTCTAACCCGCGACTACTGGTAATCCGAACCAGCGCGTTTGACCGCTTCGCCACGGGTAACCCTCCTGCTAGACCGAAATTATGAAAAAGCATTTTAGTGTTCTTGCGTGTAACGCCTCGTAGTGACATCTACCGGCGAACTTTGCAGTTCAACTCGGTTCTGCAGTTCTATTTAATATTTCTATTTCCTCGTCATCTTTCTCACCTAAGCGATGTTCCCGGTACAGTAGTTTTTTTGAGTGAAGGGAAAAAAATCTGTTTGGTTACTTAGTAGGATTGTATTAAACTTCATAATGAGGAGAATCTGACAAGATTTGACTAACCATTGCGTAAATTAAAATATCTTTGTTATCAGATCTGTTGAGATGGTGGTTAAATAAGTCCCGATCCCTATGGAATATCGGGATAAATATAGCCTGTGTGTTATTTAAATTCTTGGACTATATACATTCTAAGTTTCATCGCAATCGCTTTAGTAGTTTTTGTGTGAAGGGTAACAAAGTCACAAACATACTTGCAAACATTCGCATTTATAATTAACTAGCTGCACCCTGCGGCTTAAACCGCGTAAGTCCCGAATCCCAATCCCTCTAGAGTATCGGGATAAAAAATATTCTGTGTTATTCCAGGTCTCTAGCTATCTATGCCTATTCCAAATTTCATAACAATCGGTTCAGTAGTTTTTGCGTGGAGGAGTAACAAAGCCACATCGCGTTTATTATTTTTTAAAGGATTTGTACCTAAAATATTCCATTCATCGAACATCATTGACACAGATTAATTAAACATGTCAGAATTGTGAGGCGAGCGAAGCGAAGCAATAACTTTTTACAGCGGAGAGTAATGAAAAGCGAAACATTGTTTTAATTTAGCAAACGTCCGCGTCGCAGTATAGGGGATTGACAGATTTTTAACCACTTTATCTATCGCACCCGGTTTTCCCTATTTTTATTATTTTAGTACAAGCAGATTTCCGTGGTTTTACCCGCGTTATTCCCAATCCCTTGGGAATACCGGGATCAAAAGTAGCTTATGTTACTCCTCGATAATGTAGCTTTCTATTGGTGAAAGAATTTTTGAAATTGGTTCAATAGTTTTGGAGATTACCCGGAAAATACATACATACATAATTGTTACCAACGTTACCTCTTTATAATATGAGTATAGTTAAGGTTAATTATTTTAATGAAAAAAAATCTAAAGATTTAGCTAGATATTAAAAAGCATCTTCTCATCCGAGTGATGTTCCCGGTTGCATCCCTCTCGGGAGCCCGGGGTCCCAAATTGTTTTCTTTTCTTTGGAGTCGGCGCAGTAGGTAAGTCATCATTGACCATACCTTCTGCAAATCTATTTGGCATAATTTAACGACCAGGCGCATTTGCCTGTCACCAACCCCCCTAGGGACTAAGCAGTTTATTCGCCACCGCGCGGATATTAAAAACATCGGTATGACTTAAGTGGGCTTGCTGATTTATATAATCTATACATATTATATACTTTAGATACTTGATATTTAGCAATTATAATTTTCTAAGTAAGGGTAAATTAGTAACTAAGTAAATTAGTGTATATTTTAGAAATAATATTGTTATAATAAAATAAAGAACAACAACCGTCTATCTCTAATAGCAGTCGTTAGGTCAAGTTAGAGGGTATCTATCAAAATAAAGATCAAGTTTTACCACTTTCTCAAAAAGTCCTTAGTCCACCTCTGTACATTTAAATCCTCGACAAGATTGAAGGAAGCTGTAAAATTTTATAGAATATTTGATCTGAACGTTTGACCTTCCTACCTTAAATTATTTAGGTATTTTGTTAGTGAAATGATAAAACAGAATAAATAATTTGATTAAGGCGTGTTGTGAGACATAGAACACCTCAAAGGAGGATAACCATTCCTTGACCCAGTTCGACCCATTGACTCCTGGAGAGCTCGCTGTGTGGTCGTTTTGTTCTGAATTTGCTAACAAAAACAATAACAACGCTAAAATTGACGATCTCTGAGTGCAAGTATTTATGCTTAAAAAAATAACAAAAAAAATGTGTGTAGGTATGTAGGTATGCATTTTTTCCGGGTAATCTATGAAACTCCGAGCATTCTCTCAGACAGTTTTAGGTAGGTACCTATTACAAGCTTAAATAACTAAATAATAAATAGTTTAAGGGATGATTTCTGCTAGACCGGGCTGTGTCCGGGCCGAGGTCGTGTTCGGTCTGGGGTCGTGTCCGGGTCGGGGTGGGACATACTTTTCTATGAAGACAGCTTTTGTTTTGCATGTTGTTCACGCCATTACTAAAGTAGCCCGTCACCGCCGCCCCGACCCAGACACGGCCCGATCTAGTATAAACCATCCTTAATACGTATAGTACGTTTTTCATACTATAACCTGACGTAGTTACATTTTCCCGGGTCTTTATCGCGTATTATTATGACCCGTGAACATGTAACTATGTTAACAAATCGTGTGAATTTAAAAAGTTTATAATCTGATGCTTTTTTGCTCTTTGTATTTGTCATTTTGCTTCAGAAAGATGTGTCAAATCGTAGTCAACAATTTCGAAAAACCAAGTATACCTATTTAATTCCAACAAAACTTTCTAAAACCTATACCACAAAGACGGTTGCGTAAAACCGAGTTCAACTACCTAAGCGCATATTTACAGCAATAACATTTTGTAGTTGTACCGCGTCCCCTTTACACCGCAATGCAATCGGAACCGCAAGTATACCGTCTACTCCTAGTCTGTAGTTAAACTGGGTTTTATTATAAACTGAGTTTTATTATAATGTGCTTTGAGCACGACGATTAATAAATAAATGTATATTTTTCTATTAATAAATAAATGACGGCCTCTGTGGCGCGTCTAGCAAGGGCTCGACTGCAATGCATAAGGTTGCGGATTCGATTTCCGTAAAATATTTACCCATATTTATTTATTTTATTAACACGGGCGACTTCTGGTCGCTGTTTACGTCTTTTACTCTTATTTGTTTTGAATCATTTTTCAATAGGTCATTTGCATAATTATTCCTAATTTAAGAGTTCACTTATTCAAGAAAATCCTTAAGTAATTTAACCCAAATATTATAACCGGTTTGTTTGTATATTAACCCAGTTTTAAGACCCCTAATCCCAGTTTCCGAGTCGCCGAGACATCGGTAAATGGTTTCCACAAAGTGTGAAAGAAATCTAGTCGAGAAGAGATTTTTGCAAAGATATTTAAATAGAATTATGATAAAAGATGTTTCTATTCACAAGTTTAGTTTTAGATTATTTTGAGTAGGTATGTAATTTTTATGTATTTAATTGTAATCATTTTCTTCGTAATGGATAATGAAATTTTAATATTAAATTGGACACTGGCGACTAGTTTCATTATTATAGTTTACAAGCTTTTTTGTAACCTCGAAGACCTTCGTCGGACCATCAGACGAATACCCGACTGCAAACCAGAAGTTGTTCATTTTGATGTAAAAAACTATTCCCTGCACGTTTTTGGATTGGAATCGAATAAAAGATGATATACTAGACTGGGCCGTGTCCGGGCCGGGGCGGGGATGGGCTTTGTATGAAGACAGCTTTTGTTTTGCATGTTGTCGTGGTGTCTTTATACATGTTTTAACATGTGTCTGGTCGGAGGTGTGATGGGCGCTTTACTAACTTATTTTTTTTTTGGGGTTGCGTAGACGTTGAGTTCCGGTGATGGTCTAACAGAGCGACATTACCGTTCGTTTGGTAAGTTCTTTAAATAAAAGATTTAATAATAGTCGCCTGGTCCCCGGCCCGGACACGGCCCGGTCTAGTATAAATCATTCTTAACCTGCCCCGTTCCGTCGTGGGTACAAAGTTTGAGATGTTTTCTCTTGTCCTCCTTGGTATAAATATCGTTGAGTTTTTATTTACATATTTATGAATTCGAAGGAAACTGGGGGATCGTTAATCGTTCATTACGTAGTAGGGACTTCTTTTACAAGGAATTAGGGAGTTTTGTAGAAGGGATATTAGGATTCTGGTTTACGCATTATACGATTTTAAACTTACATATTATTGTTTACACTACAAATATTGGAACAAAGTTCCTTATCGTGCGTTGCGAAAGGAGGCTAGACGGAAAAAATTAAGACCAAAAGTTGTAACGACACTTTTTGCTATAGTTGTAAGGAACTTCGTTCAAGTTCGTTCCATCCGGGTGTCCCTTAACACCTTTCAAGTTTTTTTTATTAATAACGGGAGGGACGCCCCTAACTGTCATCCCCTACTCGCAATCTCCAGTCTCGTGAACAAGCCAATTGAAATTACTGGCGAAATATCGAGCCCCGTAAAAATCAAATTAAAACAAAAAAAAAAATATTAAACATGGTAAATACTCCCTTATTTAATAATATTTATGCTGAACTAGTAGCGTCCCGCGATTTCCCACGTAAGTCCCGATCCCGTGGGAATTTTGAAAATCCTTAGTGGATACCTACACATGACAAAGAACACTAAATGTCATATCTCCATACCCAGCGGTTTTGGCTCTGCATTAATATCTATGTGTAAAAAAAAAGTTGTGTTAGTTACACTATTTATAACTGAAGAAGGGCTGAACCGATTTGACTAAAAATTGGTGGGGAGGTAGCTTAAAACCAGGATAAGGACATAAGAGACTTTTGATCCCGTAAATCCCGCGGGATCGTGACTTACGTGGATGAAACCAAAGTGCGAAGTTTCCATAGTCGTATATTTTGACGAAGTTATTATTTTTTCAGATTTATTTCGGGGCTAGACTAGGTAATGCACGGCCGCGATCCGAACCTATGACCTTCAAAAGAAAGCCTAGTATAACTATCACTGGACCAACACAGCTCGCTCTATCCATTTATTTAACCATAAAATACATGAAAAAAACCATGTATATTCAAGCAGTACAAAATAGCAGTTTAAATAGCAGAATCCTAACACAATATTTTCACAGCTCCCTTTGTACTAAACCATTATCACACCACTTACTAAAAATGTTCGAAGACAAAAGCCGAGTAGGATCTTTGATACAGAGTTCCGTACAAAATTGTTTATTATACCTACTCACAATTAATTTATTACCTACTATTTTAATATTTATTGTATTATGGAATTCACTTCATTACCTAAATATTTTTTAAATTATTTAATTATTAATAATTAATGGTTGAGTATAATGTACTTACCACTTTCTTAATAGGTAAGTATGTCTTAGCCCCTTTTAGTAATAAATTATTGGGCTACCCAGGTGAAATAGTCATCGTGTGTAAAAAAAGGATAAAAGAATAAAATAATGTTATTATTGCTTAAAACACTCGCGTTGTCAACCATCTAATGACATATTATGCTAAAATCCATCAAGATTAGGTATTTGAAAATGTATGTGGCCCGAATAGAAAAAAGAATGGCCCTTTTGGGTATAAGCCAAACCATGCAAGCTACAGAGAATGGACACACGAAAATTGGATACATGCTTACATAACATACCCCCACTCACTCACCAAACCAGCCAAATATACATACGCTTAAAATACATAACCCTCCTTCGGCAGTCGGTTAAATAAAAAGGAACTAAGAAGGAAATCCATGGCGTAGGTTCAGCAATAATGGGGCATCATTATGGTCCCATAGGTGTCCTTAGAATACGGAACCCAAAAACGTCATGCCTTTTCGAATAGGGTTATTCCATTTCTTTTATATCTCCAATGTAATTTTGTAAAAGTGTATTACCCTAATGACTATTTGAACACGAGGTTTTAGTGTATTTTTTACTAAATTTGTATCTTCAGAGACATTAACCGTGTTGTTTGTTTTGAGGGTTCCGTACAGAAAGGGTAAAAACGGGACCCTATTTCTGAGACTTCGCTGTCTGTCCGTTTGTATCTCATGAACCGTGATAGCTAGACAGTTGAAATTTTCACAGATGTTGTAGTTCTGTAGCAGCTATAACAACGAATACTAAAAACAAAATATAACAAATATTTAACGGGGGCTCCTATTCCACAAACGTGATTTTTGACTTAAAAACGCAACAATACCGCAATGTATTTTTACCACTAGCGCTATCTAGTGATGGAGCAGTAGACTTAACGTTTGCGTTGCGTTCACGAATGGGTTGGCCTTGTATTCATTTTAGGGTTCCATACCCAATTGTGATAGTGGTACGGAACCCTTCGTGCGCGAGACTCGCACTTCGCCAGTATTTGAAATTGAATCTTTCAGAAGCATTAACTGTGTTGTTTTGCTTTTTAAATGGTTTTGTAGTTTCGAGTTGATGCGTTTTTAATTTTTTGGAGAATAACTCAGGTGGACCAGGTGTGATAAAGTGGCGACTTTTTAACCGACTTCCTAAAATACTACATCCTTATATTTTATTTTATTACTGGGACGGGAGACCGATAATGCCGTGTATGCCAAAAAAACATAATATGGGACTTAATAACCCCTATACCACATAATACTGCACTTTTAAGCTATTGCATAGCTTTTATCGCGGGCTTAGAGCGCGGCGACCGAATCAAGAAATTCCGTAACGAAAAAAAAACCTAACACCCCCCACTTCGCCTTCCATGTAGGTGTATGGCTATGCAATAGCTTTACCGCGTCAGTCCCCGAGTGCCAAACGTTTTTTTCTGTAAATACATAGGTAAATATCCAGAACCAAATACAATCCCCCATAGATCTCCAGATGCTTCGGTCATAAGCGGCCTGCATCCACCGTGAACCCGCGGCCTTCACCAAGTCGTCCGTCCATCTCGTTGGTGGACGTCCAACGCTGCGCCACCATTCACCATTGGTAGCCATTGGCAGGTTACCATTGGTAGGCATAAATATTCAAGCCCAAGTATAAAAACAAGGGACGAGTGAATTGAGAATCTCCTTTTTGAAGCCAATTAAAATTGTAACTGCGTTAGCGACCTTGGTAACTCCCTACATAAACCTTTGACACGAAGGTACTAATTCATCAAATAAATTTCTTAATTTTCCTATTCTAGGATACAAGATGTCACTGGCCGTATGCCGGGATCGTCTAACAGGGTCAGATGCGCCGGAAGAACTGTGTGACGCATCCAGCAAACCCCAGGCGTCTGTAGTACGGTGTAATACACATCCATGCCCTTTCAAGTAAGTATAATGGATTATGGTATACCTACATGACATGTCATATTGTCAATTCAGTGTTCAGTATCACAGGGCTATGGAGCCCCGGACTTTTAGATAGCGTGGGTGAAGCCGTGAGGCCCACGTGAATAATAATTTTAGTTGCAAACTATGAAGTGGACGCGTGAAGTGGTCGCGTTTGTAGACACTGTCTGCACTATAAAATGCATCCAAGTTTTTGTCCATTATTATTAGAACTACGGGTTTAGATCGCGTTTGTTGATAATTTTAGACTTACGGATGATTTTCACTAGAACGAGTCGGGCTTTTAAGCTATTGCATAGCTTTTTTCGCGGGCCTTGAGCTTTGATTGAACAAATTTCGTAACGAAAAAAACCTAACCCCGCCTGCCGTGTTGCCATGGTTACCATGAAGCGAGCTCGGCAGAGCGAATGCTAAACAACACAAAAAAATAAAATTATAATTTCATAAAGTATTTTAAATTATAGTTTAGAAATAAGCCAAGCTACATCGTAGGCGGAATTTTTTAAAATAAAATCGACCGAGCGTTAGTTCGGTCGATTATTTTTAAAACTTTTTTTAGAAATAAGGCGAGCTACTTGGTAGGCGGAATTTTTAAAAATAATAATCGGCCGAGCGTTAGCTTTTAATTTTTTGTATGGGGAAAGGCTCGGCCCGTCCAGGGCCCATTGTCAATCTGATGTATTGATTCCACTAAAACAAATTTAAATAATGATTGAAGTGGGGCCCCGGTGGAGCCGTGTGGCCCTGGCATCGAATAGGGTTACCTGTTTTTTTCCAGAGGGTGTCGTGAGAGGCGACTAAGAGATCTTAGGGAGACTAGCAGACCTTAAGTTCTCCTTGCACAGCAGCGGATGAACTGTTTGATCCCTAGGACTGTTGTTGTCAGGCAGGCGGCCGGCCGTAAAAAAAAATGCCAAATCTATTTGTAGACGGTATGGTCAATTATGACTTACCTACTTCCTCCAAAAACAAACGAAAATTTGCGGAAAACGAAAAACCCGGGCTCCCAAAAGAGATGCAACCGGGAATATCGTTCGGATGAGAATATTCATTTGCTACATAATAATGATGTCAAATCCGCGTCACCATTTATCCATATTAGACATGACCCGACTTCAATGTCCAGTCAGACGTTACCAAGAGTAAAACAGATCGAATGTGATGTCCTTAAACCTTTCTTTTAGTAACAAGCTCGGACCCATAAACGGTAGGAAACGTAAGTCAAATCACATTAACCGGGTCGAAGCACCCTAATGATACTTCACAAATGCACCCTGACGGGGAGGTTTTTGAAGGTATTAATAAATATAGCCCTTCATGTGTGTATTTTTTGGAGCTCTAAAGGATTATTCGTGGAAAAGTTACCGAGAATTGGGAGTGTTGAGTATGCATTTTTCAAGTTTCTCCGTTCCATGTTACTTGAACTATACTTTCTATTGTTTATGGTTGTAGAACTGAACAATTCAATGCAAAGCGGCACTTTTTTCTAGGTATTTTAGAATCTAGCTAAGTAGAATGTTTTGAATGTTTTGTGTATTAGATCTAGATCGTATGTAGATAATTTTGGTTTTAAATTACCTCAAAGACGACGCGTCTTCTATGTAGGTATGTATGCTCGCGACCACAGCCCGTATATCACGTCTCAACCATGTCTAGACCCGTAATTCTAATAATTTTAATGAACAGACATCGTGTAAGTTCGAAAAGTGTATTTTAGACCGGGAAAGGTCCATTTTATTAGATTTATTTTTATTCACTTGGCTGTTTCACCACCTATTTGTATGTTTGTCCAGGTGGTACGTTTTTATAATCCGAGGATTATTAAAAAACATACTGAGCCCAAGTACGCAACGTAAGCTACGCATTATGACGCAATTGTATGACAACCGTGGGACGCGTGTTTTTTTGCTTTTCTTGGCTGTTTCAACACCTATTTGTATCTTTGTCCAGGTGGTACGTAGGTGAATGGTCAACCTGCAGCGTCACTTGCGGCGGCGGAGTGAGAACTCGGAGGGTGCTGTGTGCGAGGTCAGCCAACGTCACCAGAACTGATACTTACGAACCAGGTAAGGTATCTTACTGTCACTAACGTAGGGGACACGATCTGTCTAAAACAGATCCCTGACGGTTGCTTCTTTTAGTGGTCTGACGGTACAGCGGACGCTATAACATTATATAAATAGGTTTAGTCGCCCCGGTTCCCATTGTCACTAACGTAGGACCCTGGGCTAGGATGTCCGGTCCTTACCAGGATTTATAGGTCACCAGGCATATAAATTTATGCCGGGAAGTTTGGTAGGTGGCTTCTCTACCAGCCTGAGCGAGGTTGTCGTAAGCTCCTTACTGAGGTGCGAGTGGTGAGCGACTTTATTGCTTCGGTACCTGTCTGGACAACAGGTAGTATAGTATCACTTGGGCACGAGGCAGCTCTCCGTATAGAGAATACACTAGCGTTTGGGGACACAATTTGTCTATAACTGATCCTGAACGGTGCTCTTGGGGGTAGACAACTGGTACAGCGGAACCCGCCTGGAACGCCTAGAGGCTTTCAATTGGGGACGCTATAGCATATATTGTTAATTCAGTTGTACCAGAGGTTGTTGTCAGTATGCGAACTACATATTATTATAGTGAGAACTCTGGGAGTGCTTTCCTGTCCTTAAACAACCAAGCTTTTAGGGTTGCAGGTTCAAGTCCTGGCTTACAAACTAAGCGGTTAGAGTTGCATGCAGGATCAAGTCCTGTCCGGTGCCTTTTTTGGGAAGCATTTCTTCAAATAATAAGTCATCCAAGTGTAGGAACACTTTAAAAATAAATCCACTAAGCTGATGTTATATTTCCTTGTCCAGGTACCAGTTCAGAGCCTGGCTGCGTGTCTCCAGCTCCGAGATCTACTCAACCTTGCAACCAGCACGAGTGTCCGTCGTGGGTGGCTGGATCTTGGTCGGGGGTAAGTGTCTTGTACCGACCGAGGGTAAAAACGGGACCCTTTTACTGAGACTCCGCTGTCTGTCTGTCCGTCTGTCACCAGGCTGTATCTCATGAACCGTAATAACTGGAAAGTTCACAGAAGATGTATTTCTGGAGCCGCTATAACAACGAATACTAAAAGCAAATTAAACAGATATTTAAGGGGGACTCCCATACAATAAACGTGATTTTTGACATAAAAATCGCGATGTAATTTACCACTGGCGCCATCTAGTGATGTAGTGATAGACTGGCGCCAGTGGTAAAATATTTTTTGACGTTCGCGTTGCGTTCACGGATTGGTTTGTCCAGTGTTGATAGATAGTTAGATTAACGCTTTATTGTACCAAAAACACAAACTTCAAGAAATAATACAAAGAAAAACTTAAAACTAAAGTGGTACAATGGGCGACCTTATCGCCTATGGGCGATCTCTGCGGATCGCTCGAATCTGGGCGGTTGATTTTAGGGTTCCGTACCCAATAGTGATAGTATTTAGTTACGGATCCCTTCGTGCGTGAGTCCGACTCGCACTCGGCGGTTTTTGTCTTTGATTGGTACAAATCGGTAAAACCCAGTAGGTATTTTATTTTTCCAATCACCATTCGATTTAAACATAGAAAATCTTAAACATCGATCTATATTCTACTGCGTTTCCTAAACAAGGTAGGTACAGTCGCGTATAAAACTTTACGTCCGAACTAAAAGTATTGAAAACTGTACAATGTAGATGCAATTTTACCGTAGCGTTTCTCACAATTCCAGAATGCAGGTACTGTCGACGACAAAATGCATAAACAAGGAAATATTGTTATGTTATAGGTTTATTAGATTTGTACCTACATTTCTCGCGGAGGCGTGGATTTGTGAGAATATATTTTTGTTGAGTTTGGTTCAATTATTGTTAGATAGATAGATATAGGTATTTGTTTATTATTAATTTTGAACGCATTAAAATTGCAATCAACTTAAAAATAGATTAAACTGTATTAATTTAATTTTATACTACATTTATTATATGCTCGAAATTCAACAGTATAGTTCTTAATTCTTATAGTTTCGGAGAAAAGTGGCTGTGACATACGGACGGATAGACAGACAGACAGACATGACGAATTTTTAAGGGTTCCGTTTTTGCCATTTGGCTACGGAACCCTAAAAAACAAGATCTAGGTGACAAAGGGCGGCGTTAAAAACAATTAATATACTTACATCAAATAATTTACTTAATTTGTAGAGTTGTAGATATTTTAGTACAATTAGAAAGAAAAGTAAATAACTTTTCTTTCTAATTGTACTAAAATATCTAATATAACAAAGAAAAACTTAGCTCAAATAAAACGAAGATAAAATTTAAGAGATGACGTCAGGACGTGGCTTTCTATAAAATTACTAGCTGACCCGGCAAACGTTATTTTGCCTTATAAATTATAGATAGTAGCCGATTCTCAGACCTACTGAATACGCATATAAAATTTGGTAAAAATCGGTCGCGCCGTTTCGGAGGAGTACGGTAACTAATATTGTGACATGGAAATTTTATATATTAGAAAAAGAAGATGAAACTTTGCCACAAACTTATAGAGCAGCAACCCCCTTCCAAATCACTAGTAGTATAAGATGCTTAATATTTAATTTATTTCGCAAATGTTTGCGACCCATTGTAACCCATGTGGGTTACAATAATAGGTCTTAAAATTAACAATGTCTCACTTTACAGTTTGCAAAATCTTGTATATAAAGTTGAATCGTATGTATGTTCCCATAAATGAAGTCATTAACAAGTTCATTCAAAAGATGTCAAAAATAATAGCAGGTAAGTATAGGTACAAATAAGTTTATAATAGTCAGGCACATAACAATAAACATAATTAAATCTAAAATTTGTCTTCCGTGTATTCTCTTATGCAATAATATGGTTTTGCTTGCTTTATTGACTAGACATCTCGAGGCATGTGTCTCGCTCCAATGCCTCGAGATGTCTAGTCACATGGTACCGCGATGCATATGTCACTGACACGTGTTCAAGCTGAGTACGCAAACAAAACACTGAAGCGGGCGTTTGCAATGAACGTATAAGCTGGGTATCCACTTGCTCAGCCTCGTGACGAGCTGCCTCATCCTGAGCGACCGCGGGCTGCAGAAAGTACATGCGTCTCCACTTGAGCTCACATAATATCGTATTGAGTGGATAGCCTCAACCCGAAGCCTCAACCCACGATACCGACTCAACGCACGCACACTGAGGCGTCTTTGAGCATGGCCATTTACCGACACGATTTGGATCGCGTTTAGTTCAAGTCGCGGCAAGCCTCGACTCGCGACACGTTCTCCACTAGATCTGCCTCGGGTCGAGACAGCCGCTCGGCCCGAGGCTGCCTAAAATGGATACCCAGCTGTACGAATGCTCGCAATGAGACAGCCCGAGGCAATAATTCATGGCACTTGCCTCGTAGGTGTATGTTAAAAAAAAACAGAAAAATAAAATTTAAAAGTCAAATTGTAAATGTTGACCTTAGAATAGAGTCTGTAGAAGTTTCTTAAGTCGGAGCACCCTTTCCATAATGAATCTTCTTTTACCAAGTTTTCAATGAGATAATCCCGATCGACGTTCCGAAACTTCTAACAAGTTACGAACTCCGAAGTGACAGAACGAATTAAAAAAGTAACCTTAAAGGTTGGCGCAGACGACCGATAGGGTTTAGGTAAACTAGCTAAAGGGACATCTTAAGAGGACAGTCTACCTACTACTTTCTCCATAAAAACATTACAAACGCAATCGGTCTGCTCTGGCACGTTTTGGCCTGTTATAACACGGGCCGTGGGACCCCAGCTTAAGAGGACAGTCTACCTACTCTTTCTCAATACAAACGTGGTCGACTGTTTCTTCCCTGGATAAAGATATTAGTAAAGATATGTGTATGGCATACGTCCTATAACAGCCGTGACCATGCCCCTACGTTTTGTTTTTTTTTATTTTCTAATTATTCTGAATTTTAATTCTATTCTAATTAGACAATGAAAAACAAAAATTCGTAGGGGCAGATATAGGTTTTATGGTATAAACATATTTGCTCTAATGTATTTACCCAGGGAAGAAACAGTCGACTACGTTTGTATGGAGAAAAAGTAGGTAAATAGACTGTCCTCATAGCTGGGGTCCCACGGCCCGTGTTATAACAGGCCTAACCGCGCTAGAGCAGACCGATAGGCCGTCGGAGCCGTCGTGTCCGATGAAGCCTGGCGTCGCCCGTCCGAACCGTTGAGAGTCGCATATTATTAAAATATCGAGGAGCTCATTGGCCAAGCTACACCTGCCGATCTTGAATGTCGTGCGGGTTAAGCAACGCTTGGCGCGGTCATTAATCGGATGGATGACCGATAATTAGTGTGCGATAATAAATCATTTTCTCGAGCTCCTCCGTGCTTGGTCCCGGTTGTTATCTCTGACAGCAGTCGTAAGGTCAAGATAGAGGTCTTAGGGTAACCTAACTCCAACACTAAGTGTGCCACACCACTACACAAGGAACAGCGGTGTTGGTCTAGTGGTAGATACCGCGACTTTCATTCCGAAGGCCGTGGTTTCGAATCCAGGCCGATCGCGCACCAATGTCTTTTTCTTTAAGAAAAAATTAAGTGCGCTATTAACATCGCTCTTACGGTAAAGGAAAACATCGTGAGGAAACCGACATGTCCTAGGATAAACCACGGTCCGAAGGCATGGGATATTCGCCAATGCGGGGTAGGCTCCCGTGGCGTCTTAAGCCCTCTAAGAAATCACCTACAATGGCCCAATTGTGAGGCTAAGTGCGGAAAAGGCTCAGCGAAACTAACTAACCACTACACGAGGAGAAGAAGTAGGTTGATCGATCGACGATCTATCGTCCGATATAAAATTTCCAGACTGCGTTGGCTCTAAGTCGCTCTGCCCGAACTGAAACGAAAAATAATGAACTTGCAGTGAAATTGAATCCCTAATTGGTATTTGTTTGTAGAGGCGTAATTAGTATCTACAGTTTTATTTTAGAAATATTTTACAATGGTTTCGTACGAGTTTTCTTTCTCTTTGAATGAGATTGTAAAATGTTTGGAATCTCACCTAGGGTTCACGATCCTAGTCGTAAGGAACCAGAACCCTTTTCACAATTTACGGTAATGTGGGACGCTGATTAATCATCTTTGATATAGTAGATGGAACAGGCCAATAATGATGATGATGATGATTTTACAATGAGGAAAAAGAATAGAATAGAATATGAAAAAAAAAACGTAGGGGCATGCTCATGACATAACTGATATATAAGATTTATGGCATAAACATATTTTGTCTCATATCTCCCAAAGAGGAAACAGTCGAATACGTTTGTAAAGGTTGTGTGGAAAAAGAGTTGGTAGACTTTCCCCTTAAACCGACATAATAGCCCACGTTTGAGATGCCAGAGTCAGTCTGGAATTTAGAATACATAAAGATACATAGGGGACATTTGTCGTCAGGTTCATGAGATGGTGACAGAAAAAAGAAAAGTTGACAGCGGAGTCTTAGTAAAATGGTCCAGTTTTAACCCTTTGGGCACGGAACCCTAAAACTCCGCCTTCGGGGAAATGCCTTCAACTTTGCATTCTACATAATTCAAAGAACATCCTAGAACTTTATCGAATACTTAACTATCGAGTACCTATGTCAATACTCGAGGAAGCAAAGATATCTAAGTTTTATTGAATGATTCATATGAGACTTGTCTAGGGCTGTCATATCTAAAATCTGCTTACCCGGACAGTGTGAGTGAGGAAAGTCCGGATTTTGGAACTTTAAACCCAGGACAACAGTGAATTTTAAGTGATAAGGCTAAAAAACGCATTAAAATCAAACTTTGTTTTTCGATATCAAGATTAAAATTTATCTTAATCAACTTAATTTCTATCGATCCCACTGGAATATCGGGACCAAAGTACATTCCCCGTCACTTTAACTATGCCTGCAAATGCAAATTTTCATCGGTTTCATTTACAAATCGGTTTAACCATGAAGGGAACAAACAAATACTCGTATACAATAGTATGTACGTACAATAGTATACAATCGTATGTAATACTCGTACTTACAAACAAACTTTCGGATTTATAATATTCGTTGGCATTGCAAAAATTATGCTCTTTTATTTAACAAAAATAATCTTCTTCTTCTATTTTGCGGTGGCGGTACTCAAAAACTTTTGAACTCTAGCGAGCAACACAAATAAGCGTAAAGTATTTTTTTTTGTTGCGGACCTATTTTTTTGGTCTATCTATTAAAAACTACAGCAGCCTAAACCCGGACAATCAACGGAACCCCCGGACGGTCCCCGGATGGGTGGCAACCCTATACAGTCTTGCTACATGTTGAACAGTGAACGAATCTGGCTCTATCTCGTTAGTATTGTGTTCCTAGTATTTTTATCAAAGAAAAATATTCTATGTTTTGTTTGAAGATGTGTCCGAGAGGTATACTTACCTATATTTTTATATTAATTTTACAATCTTGTGTTCAGAACATTGTAAAATAAATATAAAAATATAGATGTACTTACCTGTATTAATAAGAATAAATTAATTACCTTCAACAAACATTCATATTACATTGAAACACTTTATAATGCGCAGCGCGCGCAACACGTTACCAGCCACTGTGCAAAATTCCACACTTTAGCGGTGGCCCATTTAAGTACTGACCGTGCAAGGGGCTTTACATAAAATGCTTTGTCTTGACTGACTGATAGATCATGAATTCATCACACAGCCTAAACTGTTAATAGTAGAGAGCCGAAAGGAGGTGTGTTCTTTGAATGATATAGGCATTTGATTTGTGTTTTTAGAAATTGACAGCTTGTAAAATATATTTTGTTCCCAGTGCTCAGTATCCTGCGGAGAAGGCATCCAGGTCAGAGGAGTGGAGTGTACTCCAGCTGGGGGAGTCTGCGACCCTAGCACCAGACCTGAAGTCACCAGAGCCTGTTCTACTGGCATCAGTTGTCCAGCTTATAGGGAGGCTGATGAGCCAGAGGTGGGTGTGGTAAAGAAGACACAAACTGTGCTATTGACTCATTTTCGCGTCGATTACTGGTTACGTGAAATCAAATTAGGTGCTTAGAATCTGTAGTGGTATTTTCGAACCAGGAGAAAACCTGAAAGCGAAAGGCTAATGCATGGGTGCGCTGTCTCGCTCATACAAATACACAACAAACATTCGTAAACGAATTTCGTTCTAGTGGTTCAAAAATACGGCTCCTGGAAAAACCGTGTCTTGAAGCCTGGGTTTTGCAGAACATGTTTATCGTAGCTTGTCGTAAAACTGATCAAACGGGATGCTTACAGTGGGTGCTTGTTAGCTCACCGTATTTTTGTACCATTGTAATTGGTATTTTTGTCACTGTGACACTTTAGTTAGTCCATTATTCATAGCACTATTATAGTGTCCCATTTAAATTGGGCTTAAACGTGACACTACCTAAATCATTCATTAGTCATTTATAGTCGTAAAACGTGGGAGCGGTGCAGATAGTATTTCGCTCTCTCCCCTACTCATGGGTCTTACAGACGAGAGCAGTCAGCTGACATGCTCTCTAACCTTGCAGCCAGAAAAATATGGTACTATAGAGTTTGTATATCAACTCAAAGTTGCATCTGTTCAAATTGTTGTTCAATTTCTCCAGGATGATATCGAAGACCTACTTCCTGGAGTAGTGTACCATACGCAGCCGCTCATCCAGCCATATCCACCTCCTCAGCCCAAGACTGAGAGGCTCATAGGAGAACCTGAAGTCCCCGTTGAGGCCACGTAAGTTTATATACTTAGCGAATTGTCAGATTCATTACCCATTTCTTTGGGCTATTGGTTAAGATTTCAAAGCCAAGACTGTAAGCTAATGTAGCCCGCTAATTTGTCTCTAAGTTAGGGCAAGGGCCTCTTCTTAGAGGGGTTTGGCAGTAAAACGCCACGGGACCCTACCCCAGATTGGCGACTGGGACTGTGGTGAGTACTAGGACATGTCGGTTTCCTCACGATGTTTTCCTTCACTGTAAGAGTGACGATAATAATAGGGCAAATTTTTTTAAAATAAAAAACATTGGTGCGCGGTTGCCCGGGATTCGAATGAAAGTAGGGGTCTACCACTTAACAGACATTCTAATGTCAAAAAGTTAATAATCTGACCGGCTAAGGCTCTCGAAACTTGGCTTGGAAATCTGTACCGTCATAGTTTTTTTCGACAAAAGGAATCTAGGTATATTTTATAACAAATCTCTAAAAAGCATATAAAGCAAGCCAAGCAAGTATTCTGTAACTAAAACGTCTCAACAATGCCTCAGCATAGTTAATTTTTTTTTTCGAAAACGGTTAAAGGCTTTTGGAAATTTTGTAAAGGTTCGCTAAATATTTCAAAGTGTTATAATAAATATATTTAAAAAAAATTCAAAAACGTTAAAAAAAAAATAAAGAATTCGTTGAGCGTTTTCCGTATGTAGCCTCATAATATTTAATTTTGGTCATTGGACGTGATTTAAAGACGCGGGTTTCCTCGCGATGTTTTAGTTCACCGTAAGAGCGATGTTAATAGCGCACAAAAATTGTTAAAATAAAGTAAATATTTATTGTTTCGTTGTGATAAAGGTTCTTGTAAATAGTTTAGTCTCAAAAACTTACTCTTTTCGAGTATACAATGTTCCAAACCACGATCTCTGAAAAGAAAGTCAAAGTGTCTACCACTAACCCAATACCGTTCTCGAGAAAAATCTAACAATGCTAAAGCATTTTTGAGATAGAGAATACGTACGTACCCTGGTACTTACAATTCCGAATATGAAACAGACTTTAACTCGAAAAAGAACAAAGAATATTGCTCAATAAACATAAAAACGTTCCTTTTTACACCAGCGTTAGTATTTCTGATCGTAAACTCAACGTGCATGCAATCTAAGCTTTATTATCTAAGAAATACACTTCAATTTCCCCCAACCAAAGTGCGAGAGCTCAGAGTATTTTGTTGTTGTTTTCAGCAATTACAAAATATTCTTTGCCTGTGGCTGGTTGTATGTAAGGTATTGTACCTGAATTTCAAGGTTTAATATACATGAAACATCACACATTTGGGAATGACCCCTATCATGGACACACCTTACACGTCCTTGTACACAGACCTTTACCTACCTATTCTAAAGACACCTACACAATAGTGGATGATTCAGACTAGACCGGGCCGTGTCCGAGCCATGTCCGAGCCGTGTCTGACCCGAACAAATATAGATTGTTGCTCCGGTTCCACTATAAAGAAAAACGTTACACGACGTTGCACACAGCGCAATCTAGCCCCAAACTAAGCACTAGGCTTGTACTATGGGTACTAGACAACGGATTTACTACATATTATACTATAGTTTAATAGTAAATATGCGTCAATGTAAATTACATATTGACTCCAAAAAAAATCACACTAGTTTCTCGTGTCTTCTTTTTATTGGAGGTTGCGTTCCGAAGACACACTAGATTACTGACGTTTAAAACCGATTTGTGAATGTCTTATTTAATAAACATATTTTGAGTTGAGTTTGAGCCTTTATTATGCACGGACACGGCACGGATAACAAGCAAAAACGGCCTTTGTTGCGGGCTCGAGCGAAGGTCCGACTGTAATGCAGAAGGTTGCGGGTTCGATCCCCGCCAGATGCAAGTATTTATGCTTACAATTAAATATTTGTTTCTGGTCTGGGTGTTTTTCATGTGTAGTATATCCGTTACACCTACAAGCACCTAGTGCTTAGTTTATGGCTAGATTGCTCTGTGTGTAACATCGTGCAGTATTTATTGATTTATGCAAAAGTTGCTGGTGTCGTACACGGACCGGACACGACCCGGTCCTGGCCCGGTCTAGTCTGAATCATTCCTAAAAGTGGACCGGCAGATACAGCCTTACAGTCCCATACATAAACCCCCTTATTTATAAACGATGACTAACTTTATGCAACGTTTGTCTTTTACTGTGACATGAAGTTTTTCAAGTTAACAGACAGTGAAAAACGTTACATAAACTTAGTCATCGTTTACAAGTAAGGGGGCGAGTATTGCAATGTATGATACTATCTATCGGTCAGCTGTTATGTGTGGGACCCTTACCCGCCTGAGATTAGAGATTAGATATTGATTGTTTGAAACTGAGGTTCGGCTGTGTATTAAAGGACACAAGAGCTTGGCTTTGTAACTACCATTGTATTATTGACATTTTGCTGTCTTCTAAAATGGCAAAATATAAAATTATGGTTATTTACCCTTTATCTACCGAGTTAGGTAAGTATTTTTTATAATTTAACCCTCTGACTTATAAACGACAAAAACTTTATATTGCGTCTTTCTAGTCAATTTAAGATCCATTTTCCTACTACCTACTATCCATTTTCCTACGTTTTACAAAACTTATTAGGCCAAGCTCTCCGATAATAAACTTATTTTAGAAAATTTTAAGATTATTACATAGCCGCACCCATTTTCTTGTGGTAATAATAGTTTCAGAATCAAAAAAATACCTACTTAAAAATTAGACTAGAGTTTTCCTTAGTACCTACCCTAAATAGTCGCTAACTAATTTAACCTCCTTACTTATAAACGATGATTAACAGAAGCATAAACTATGTATCGTTTGTCTTTCACTGTGGTATGAAGTTTCAAAGTTGACAGACAGAGACGTACGTACGACGTAACGTAACGTTACTAACAGCCGAATACAGAAACGCCACTTAAATTTTGAGGCCTACTTAAATAATTAAGCAGCTTCTAAATTTAAAAATAATATGGAATTTTAAAAATTTGAGAGATGCCTAATTGTTTAAGTAGAACTCAAATTTTGAGTTGCGCTTCTGTATTCGGTCGTTAGTCATCTGTTTATCATCGTTTATAAGTAAGGGAGTAAATTCTTTAAAGACGACAGCACTTCCCCCCGTTTTTTTAGTTCTCCCCATCAGTCACTATCCATTAAACTTCGATTTTCTACTCTATGCACTGCACATTAAAGTTTATAATACTCCTTGCACTACTCCACACGAATATTCTTTGCTTTCACACTTTTTCCTTTACATATTAATATCTGGCACTACACAGAAAACACTGCTACATTTTGACCAAATTTCAAACACGAGCGTTTTTCAAAAAGCGATCTTATTGCCTTCATTTTAAAGTTTACATTACAGGTACATTTAATTGGCGGTTAGATTACTGGTGCATACTTCTACATATACCAGCCAGATTTTAGGTTTCTAGTCGTTTTCCCTAAGCACTATAGCATGGTTGAGGACCCTGTGTGGATCTTTTCATATTGTAATCGTACCTTTAGCTTTATTTTTTAATTAAATACATATTTTTAATCAGACATTTTGAATAAACGTAAAATGAGCTCCAAAAATATCTACAAATTCTAAGCATTAAGCCCAACGTGGGATGGGATTACATTTTCCAATCCTGAAATTTGTATGGAAATCCCGCGTGAGGGAGCAAATTCGTATGACACTAATAACGTCCTAATAGCCGTAATTTTATTAATAACATAATTAACTTTTTTTGTAAAAAAAAAAACTTATAAAATCGAGCGAAAAATCGAATAATCGATCGTAAATCGTCGGGTACCTAGGCACTAAAGTTTTTGAAAGCATTTTTTTTCATATAGCAGTATTTCCTAAGTGTGGTAAATAAACATTTTAAGGAAGTAACGTTAAGGACTTATAAAAAAACTTAAACAAAAGAAACTAATAACCTAAATAACAAGGTCATTTAATTTTTCTTTTTTTTACTTAAATGCGAAGACATTTTAAATATAGATTGGTTAATCATTTTGAGCGTTACCCCCTTACTTACTTATTACAAACGATGACTAACTTTATGTAACGTTTGTCTTTACAAACGACAACGTTACATAAACTTAGTCATCGTTTATAAGTAACAGGGTTAGTTAGTGGCTACATAAAAGACATACTACTACATTAAAATCATACATCTCAGATCGGTCTAATGTTCGTACGTTTTTCATAAAAATTGTTTTGAACCGGGGTTCTTTTACCAGAATGATTACTTCAACGAGGAAACATCAAAAATAATTTGTCCGTTTCATTAATTAAAAAATTAATTACTCTCGTCAAAGAGAACAATCTAATTACTTAGGTACTGTACAAATATTAACAAAACGGCTCATTTTACGTTTGATAATTTTTCAACGTCCTGTGTATACCATCAGACATCACTTCAATCTCAATCTTCTATCTTGAAATTGCGCAATTTGGCTTAAATATTAACTCGAAAAAAAAACAAAAAAAAATGTTTTACGTTGCCATGGTAGGCGGTAGTGGGGGGTTTTAGGTTTGTTTTCGTTACGAAATTTCTTCATTTAAAACATTCAAGCCCGCGATAAACCTATGCAATAGCTTAAAAATGCCCGAGGTCACACACAGCGCAATCTAGCCCCAAACTAAGCCGTGGGTTTGTACTATGGGTACTAGACGACATTGAATACAACTGTTGGGCGCTGTAGCCCGGGGGATATGTCCACAGTATCCTCTGCCCGTCATAAAAGGCGACCAAAAGGGGTTTTCTTAGCGGGAGGCTTCGGCTGGTTACCACCCACTGGTCTAAGTCGTAGCGCCAAACGGACTCGTCCGTGTTCCGTCCGTCGCGTTGGCTGGAGCAGCTAGTAAGGGAGTCTAGTGCCAGACAGTTTTTTTAATATTTCCTTTTGCGAGACCAAAATGCTTTACTTACTCTATTTGGCGCAGACGATCAGAATTTCCATTCAGTGTGGCAATTCTGCCAGTATTTGCTGCGTACACATGACGGATAGATTAATAACTCATACCTAATATTGCAACTAAATTATATTTATTACAATTTAGACAAGCATCAAGCCTATTTTAATATTTCAATCTGCCATTCCACGCCAACGCAATTTCACAAAACGAAATGAGAGATTGAATCGATGTTCGGTCATGATTTCGTGAAATATATACTAAACCCTTGTCTTTACCTATATTTAATTCAATAGCTACATCAAAGATGAGGAGTGGAGTCCCTGCAGCGTCACTTGCGGAGAAGGTTGGAGAAAGAAAGAAGTTCACTGCAAGATCTTTCTAGAATTCTCTAGAACTATTGCCAAGTTGCCTGACAGTAAATGTATGGGACCTAAGCCTGTGGAGGAAACCGAAAGATGCCTCATGGAACCTTGTTCTATGGCTTACGGATCTTCTTTTGGGGACTCTAGCATGCCTTCGTATAATGGAGGTGATAGGTAAGTGTAGCGAGTATTTATCTATAGTTACTTATTATCATTCTGAACACTACAAATATTAAATTAATATTTTAAAGAAACAATACTTCTGCAAAAAAACAACGCACAATAGACGCAGGGCTGGATGCTAGCGCAGATCTACAAATATTATTAAATAACGGGGTACTTATATACCATTTTTATATTTGTTTTTTAACGGAACTCGATATTTCGCCCGTAATTTCAACTTTCTCGTTCACGAGACTAGAGATTCGGGGCGTACATATAGAAACTATCCTCTTCCTAATTCGCTCGCTGCGTCTTGTTCCTGGTCCCCTACTATTGTGACTGAGCTACTTTGTAACAAATACACAAACACATACCTTTTGCCTTCTAACGCATATATTCTCATTAAGGGTATTAAAATTAATTAATTGTATTAGGTAGGCGTTACTTTTCGGAACTCCATAACTACTCTGTAAAAGAATAATATTTAGTTTTTAGTCCCGACACCTGACTAGTGTTATAACACAGCGTGCATGCGTGAGGGTATTAGAATTGTTTTTTTATTAGTATAGTATAATCTTAAAAAAAAAATTACAAGCTATCAAATTTTTCAATCAGTTTGTCAATTACACCATCTCCTAAACATTCATTAACAACGTCATTCACTCTTAGTTTATAATATTCTGATATTTTATTATCCTCTCCAATCTCCTCTCCGAGTTTAATCTCTTCATCTTCATTCACAACATGGATATCCTCTTCAAATGTCGTGACAAGTCTTAGTTCTAATAAAGCTACTAACAGACCGAACGGTTTAAATTCATCTATATCGCGATCGAAAGCTTCTCTGTCGTAAACTGAATTGACATCTATGTCGTGTAAACTTAAGAACCATTTTAGATTGTCATGGTAAATTGTAAGCAGATCATCCAGGTGTTGCCTTCTGAAAGCGGAATCTGTGCAGAGGTAGATGAAGTGCAGAATATCTGTCACTGGAGCTGAGTATCGCATTGTTTGGAAATCTATGAAACAGACCCGTGTTGCGATGTCCTCCTGAAAATGAAAAAGTTTACGAATGTCAAAATAAATTGAAAAATGAGTTTGCAAAAACTAAACAAAATTAAAAGAGTTGTATCTAAGTTTCCCCACTAGATAAGGGAAGGTAAACCAGAAAAATATCCACTCTTAATCGAGTGATTAAGTGTAGTAGAGACAGACGAACAAACATACAGTCAGCAAAACGAATCAAATCAACCAAATTGAGTCACTTTGGATGAAAGTATTCAGATGAAAGCAGTGATGGGCACTGACATTTAATAATTATTTATTTTTAAGTTTCCGTAGGTAGGTACCTCAAAAGGTAAAAAAAAAACCATATAAGATCATCCTAGTCCGTGTGTACATTTGTGGTTTAGGTATATGGATCGACTAAGAAAGGGATTTTAGAAATTCCCGCGAGATAGGGACTTCAGCGGGTGAAACCGCGGGACAAAGCTACCAATAAATAAATGTTTATGAAAAAAAACAAATTCAAAGTCGATTGTCAAGTATTATCTTTACGACTGTAGTAGGGAGTTCTGAGTCTGAACCTTACATGAGAAACCACTTGTGTCTTCAAAAAATAACAAATAATAATCCAGACTGTTTAGAAATTATAATGTAGATACCTTTACTGTTATTTGAAGGTAGGTATACAATGTTTCTTTTTGCATTTGAAAAATCTAACGTTTGAAACACAAGTTCTAGCATAGTTTAGTGTAAAATATTATGCAAGAAATTAAGTTAAAACATTGTAAAGATAGGCGACTTGGATATTGATCAGTAATTACAACAATACGGAAATTTAATGTTGAGGTATTTAATTACCCGTCTTTTGTATTTAATTTAAAAGTTTTTAATAGACCAATAGGATAACTTCCTCAAAGTTCTACATTTTATCATATTTATTTTCAAACGTGTGGACTAGTTTTGAGTTTCGTATTTTTAACAATCTATACTAATATTATAATGAGGTAACGTTGGTAACATGTGTGTATGTATGTATATTGGGGGTAATCTCCGAAACTACTGGACCGATTTCAAAAAATCTTTCACCATTAGAAAGCTACATTCACCCTGAGTAACATAGGCTTTTTATCCTGATGTTCCCACGGGAATTCTAGGCAACTACCTACTGCCTTTGGATAGCAGTTGCTACTATCTCTATACCAAAATTATCAAAATCGGATCAGCAACAAACATCATAGATAGGCAGATAAACAGAGTTACTTTAATAATGCTTAGTAAGGATTTTAAACATTAATAGCCTTATTAATAAACGTGGAGTAAGGTCGGAGTAGTGAGAACATATTTTGTCTTCTTCCGTGACAAAAACTTTCAAAGTTGACAGACAGAAACAAAATGTGCAAAAACAAAATAATTCCGATCTTACTCCACATTTATTAATAAGGCTATAACTGTGTATATTTCCTACCTCATATTTAAACATAATGTTATTCATCCAGAAGTCCCCATGGCACAATACGCCACATCTGCCCAACTCTCTCGGCTCTGTGAATAATCGCAATATTTCTAAAAGCTTAGTTCCAATTCTCTCTAATTTACTCCGCACTTCGAAATTTTCAACTAAATCCAGTGACGCCCCAAAGGACTCGTGGAAATAATGCCTTAGTTTTGTCTTATTCAAAAAACTTTTCTCGAATATTATATCACGAAATTCCGTTTTGAGTTTAGCAAAAGTTTCTGGATCGTGTTTTTCGTAAATAATTGATAAGGAATGGAGTTTTGCCAATTCTTTTAAAACCAAACTCGCTTGTGTATAATCTAAGGTCTCCTTGTTCTTCAGTGTTTTATCTGTTTCATACTGTTTTTCCTTCATATCTTCAAGAATGATAACTTCTTTTGATTTCTCGACGACACTGTACAAACATTGCGGGAACAAAACTCTATCTTCAACTTTCAGATTTTCTTGAAACTTTTCATATTTAGGTATAACATCATTATACACTGAAACTTCTCTCTTATGCAGTTCATGGAACAATTCCTTTCTTTCAGTATTTATTAGAGTTTTAACAATAACACTGAAAGTTTTATCTAAATTGTCACTATCTATAAGTTTCGTTCTGAAGACATTCGCTATGAAGTTTTCACCTTTACCACAAACGAAATCCACATGATATTCATAATTTTTCACGTCTTTTATTTTGGCTATTTCATTTAAACTTTTATGGAGTTCTTGGCAATTAAACTCATCTGGTTCATTTAGATTGACATCTAGTGACATTATGAAATATTGCGATACGTCGTTCTTTTCGAGAAATCGGTTAAAAACTACGGTGTTCCAATTCCAATACGATGAATCGATAAAACAGACATTTATTATTAATCATGCGATAAGGCGTGTATTATCAACTATCACATATCAGTAAATAACACAGATAAAGTTGTGCTCATGCCATCGAGATATTTACTAATAATAGTTTGTTGCTTGGGTATTTTTGATGCTAGTTGCACCATTCTGACTCATATGTGGCAGTAAAACTTTAAGACTAACTGCCGAATACAGAAACGCCACTTAAAACTTGAGACGTATATTAATAATTGAGCAGCTTCTAAATTTAATAATAGCCTGGGAATTTTTGAATTTGAGAGGTGCTTAGTTGTTTAAGTAGAACTCAAATTTTGAGAAATTTTTAAAATCACTTAAAAGAGCACTTAGCCTAATTTATTACTCAGAATTGTCCATACTAACGGTTGTATTCACAGACAACCCTATGTGTGACTTAGGCTCAATTCGACCAAACTGGACTAAGCCCCGAATAGAAATTCTACACAATTATGACTGCTAGGTATGGTATAGAATTTTGGACTGGGTTAGAAAAAAATGGACTAAACTAAAAGATTTTTGAGGAGAATCGTTATCCATTGCTTATTCTAGTTTAGTCGAATCAAGGCTAAACAGATAGAAAATTAAGTTACGGTTATCTCCAGCAGGTCCTTAACTTTCGGAACTTCGAGCAACATAAGAGTGGCTCCAGGATCCCCTGGGAAGTCCTATTCTTGGAAGGAGAAAGGATATACCAGTTGCAGTGCCTCTTGCTTAAGTGGAGTCCAGGTTAGTTTTAGATTATGCGAATTGAATTATTTTGAAATACTCGTATAACAAAGGTTGGAGGAAATGATACTGTAAACTAAACATAGCCCTAAAATCCATCTCCAATCCTCCCACACTGAGATAAGCGTCAAGATGGCGGGGCCAACTCTCCAGTATTAAACCTTTATTTTGACAGATTTTGTACCAAATTTGGTACTATTTGGTACCTAAGTTAAAAATTGGCATCTCTTTAGTTTAAAAAATATTCAAGTAAAACCCTGGCCCCGCCATCTTGACGTCAAGATGACGCTAATACGCCGAGCCGCAAGGCACATCCTCTGCGGCAGGAACCCTCCAGAACGGATGTCATCCCTCAGGCGACAACAATAATCCTTGTTGTATAAATGCTGACCGTTGGGTAGTAAAAGTCCTCGAGTGGCGACTACGATGCAATGCGAAACGGAGTGTTAGAAGACCAGTTATTCGGTGGACCAACGACATTGTTTTGGTCGAGGAGAGTCGTAAGATGGAGGTGGCTGTTTGTGGCGTTGTATGGCTAAGGGCCTCGCGCAAACGGGCCACTGACCACAGCCACTAGTGGCCAGCAACAGCGACTTACCATACTTCATACAAAATATTTGTTTGTGTAGACCGCCGCACATGTGTGATCGGCCACTCGCTACAGTAGTGAAATAGTATGGTAAGTCGCTGTTGATGACCACCAGTGCCTGTGGTAGGTGGCCCGTTTGCGCCAAGCTGCATTTGAGGCAGTGGACCGATAAGGGCTCAGATGCTGATGTTAAATGCTTACTGTTTGTCCCCAGGAACTGATAATACAATGTGTTCGTGATGAGGATGGTAAGAACGCGTCTCCGTACATGTGTGATCCTCTCACCAAACCGGAGAATAGAGTGAGGACCTGCAATGATCATCCTTGTCCACCCAGGTAAGATGTTTTGGTGTTTTTATCTTATTTGATGACCTTTGTGGCGCGTTCGGCGAATACCTCATTGCAATGTAGAAGGTTGCGGGTTCGATGTCCGTCAGGTTCAAGTCCAGAATTTTAGAACAATAAAAAAAATCGTTTTCAAGGCCATAAAGTTAAATAATGTTAGATCTGGATTAACGGCATACATTTTTCAAAACTAGATCACATCCCGTATAAATAAAAATAAATTACAAATTCAAATCGTGTAATTTTAAAACTATAGGTATCCTAAACCTAATTAAACCATAACCTCAAAATTCTTTATTGTTTTAGGTGGAACTATACCGACTTCTCTCAGTGTACCAAATCGTGTGGCATTGGAATTCAAACAAGAGAAGTCACGTGCATTCATGAAGTGAGTTACAGTTAAATATTTTTTAATTCAATGATTTCTGTATTTAGAATAACAAAATTGGTTCATCCAGGTGTCCAAAACAACTTCTTTTGCACAATAATATTTAAATTTCTTCCAGGTAACCCGAGGCGGCACAAACACAGTGGTCGTACCAAACAGCATGTGCCCACAACCGCCGCCTCCGGACCGTCAATACTGCAACGTCCTGGATTGCCCCGTCCGTTGGCACACAGGGGACTGGTCCAAGTGCTCCAAGACTTGTGGGGGAGGGGCGAAACAACGAGAGGTAACTATTGTAGAGTACTGAATATCATGTGCCAACGACCGCCCGCGCCGCCTCCAGACCACCAATACTGCAATGTACTGGCCTGCTCCGTTCATTGGCACACAGGGGATTGGTCCAAGTGCTCCAAGACTTGTGGGGACTGTCTTTCTGGGTGCGTCTACACCGTGTCGCTGTTGGTTCCCTATAATCATCGAACACTAGCGTTTGGGGACACGATCTGTCTACAACTGATCCCAGGTTCCAACCGGTACAGCGGACCCCGCCTGGAACGCCTTGAGGCTGTCAAGTGGGGAAGCTATAGCATATTATTATATTGAGTTCAGTTGTTTTTACTACAAATAATTTAGGGCACTTATTTGTAGTAAAAACAACTGAAAAAATGTTAGATTGTTTCTTTTGTTTTCGCGATGTTGAATTGAAAAACCAATCCTGAAGAAAATCCAGAAGAAGAGACCGGTATAGGTCTCGAAACCTTGAGTATTTATACAATGCCAAAGCCAAAAGCCAAAAGTAAAAAACACCACGCGATTAAAACCGAAAATTGAGTGTAATCACAACAATCATAGCTTAAAATCATAGGAATATTATAAACAAACCCCCTAAGGCGTATCTTCTCACCAGGTGGAATGCAAGCAAGTAATGGCGCAGTCTCACGTGGTGGAGCGGCCAGCATCTCTCTGCTCTTCTCCTCGACCTGCCTCGACCAAAGCCTGTAATTCTCGCCCCTGTCTTCTAGATACAGCTGCTCCGGAGATATCGTTGGCAAACTCTTCTTACATACAGCATGATCCGAAGAAGAAAAAGGTAATTTATAGTTTAATCGACTTAGAAAAAAGGAGGAGGCATAACCCTCAAGTAACCTCACCTACATACAGTGCCACTGACTTATCTGTTTTTAATCTGAACACACTTTTTAAACGTATGGGATTTCCTTCCATAATTAATATTAGAACTTCGGGTCTAGATCGCGTCGTTTCGGCAAACGGGTAACACCGGCCGTGGTCGCAAGAAGACACGATCTAAACCCGTAGTTCTAATATTATAATGATATAATCTGAAGTCGGACAGTTTTAATAGGTGGGTCTAGAATCTAGATTGTAGTTTGGCTGCCCAACTTCAGATTATCAACAGATAAGTTGGCACTGTATGTAGGTGAGGGAAAAAATAATTACTTATTAAAAATATTTCTTGTTGTAATTCGAAATAGGTGACAGTGAAAGTAGGTGGTTCTGCTACAATATTCTACGGAACCCAAGTGAAGATCAAATGTCCCGTCAAAGGGTACAACCGAACCAAGATACAATGGGCCAAGGACCACCAGATCATCACCAAGTCGAAGAAATATAAGATCTCGAAAAAGGTATGTTCCTTACATTCTTTGTGCTCAGTTCGGAAATATTTTTACCTCAAACTGATTAATAATTCTAAAGCGTTATAACCTCAAAGTGATTAATTTTCAGATATTTTACCCTTAAGGGCCCTATACTCGCTAAACTCAAAATCCCTGTCGGGCGCATCGAAAATTGTTGATTATTTCATGACGGAATGTCGTAGAACTTTTTTTTGTGTATGGATTGTAGGCGACATTGTTTCCTACATTTTGGTCTAGTTTTAACACAAAAACCTCCTATTGGTGCAAAGTCTATCCAAATTTTTGACGAAAAATGTCTGTTTTGGCTAAAATGTCGATAGGCTTCAATACGTTTCGACATATTTGTCTGGAAACTGCACTAAAATGTCGGAAACAATGTCGATTACAATCCATACACAAAAAAAAGTTCTACGACATTCCGTCATAAAATAATCAACAATTTTCGATGAACCCGACATGGATTTTGAGTTTAGCGGCTATATGTAGAGCTCTTTTACACAATTCTGAGCCATAATAACTTTAAATAGATTAATTTTGAAAAGTTTTTACCTCAAACTGATCAATTCTGTGGCGCGTCGTCACGACGCCTCTGTGGCGCGTCGTGCGAGAGCGCGACTGCAATGCAGGAGGTTGCGGGTTCGATTCCCGCCGGGTGCAAGTATTTATGCTTAAAAAATAAATATTTGTGTCTGGTCTGGGTGTCCTTCTATGTATAATATGTATGTATTTACAAAAGAAAAATAAATATAAGTATTATATCCGTTGTCTAGTCACCGTAACACAAGCTTAGTCGCTTACCACGGGGCTAGATGGCGCTGTGTGTTGTTCGCAGAATTTATTTATATTTATATTATTTATAATTCCAAGACATTTTAATCTCCAATGGATAAATTCGGAGACACTTTGACTTCAAATTGAACATCATTTATTTAAAAACCCGGATAAATTATAAGATTACTTGTGACCACTACTGCTATGTAACTTGGCGACGACGCGGACGTGATTAAAAAGGGACGGACGGACGGACGGACAGACAGCGAAGTCTCAGTAATAGGGTCCCGTTTTTACCCTTTGGGTACGGAACCCTAAAAAAGTAGGTAAACGATAGGTCATTTAGAAGTTAGTTTGTGTTTCTGTCCCGCAAAAACTAAATTAGGTAACACATAGGATACCCCTATATTCCCGCGATTATTTAAATACCTTATCATCATCCGAGCGATGTTCCCGGTTGCATCCCTCTCTAGAGCCCGGGGTCCGCTATTTGAATACCTAATAACATAAAGAAATCCTGTGAGATAAAGAACATGGAATCCATTATCAAATAGCCCAATTCTTAAACGCAAATTTCAAAGGAAATGCCCTAGGATAAGGAAGAAAATGCCATTCTATCCAGATCCAATAAAATGGAAAGCACCTTTACTGAGCTAAAACAACAGGGCAAGAACTTTGTTTCGTTATTAAAATGCTAATCAACGTTTAGCTTCTGAATTAACTTTGAGAGGTACATCTAGCTGGAAACTTGCTTTAGGATGAACTGGGATTTCAAATTTTTTGATCGGCCGATTAAGTCGCTTAAATAAAAAAAATGTTAGCTTTACATAACGCCACCTTGCCCCATGGTAAGCTGCTAATGCTTGTGATATGGTGACTAAACAACGGATATAGGTAATACTTAATACACACATCAACACCGTCTAGGGATATTCAGAATTTCTCAATTTACTCAAAAATTGTGTTTACTAACAAACAACATGTATATATTTTTGTAAAGCCTACTTATCAAACTATGATTTAGAATACAACAAAATATTGTTTTATGCTTAAATATTTTTTTATTTAAAAAAACGCAAAAAGTGAAATAATGTTAAATTTAAGATAAAATGTCTATCTAAGGAAAAAAATAAAGTAAAACGAAATTTTAAACGAAAATAAAGTAAAACGAAAAGGTTTTTTTATTTGAAGTTAAAATTAGTAGTCACCCATAACGTTAATCACGGCCCTGCAACGGTTTTTCATGCTTTGAATCAGGTTGTCAATATCTTGCTGCGGAATATTGTCCCAGGTCCTGCTAAGATGCAAAAAAAGTTGCTCTTCAGTCGCAACATTTGGAGTCAAATTCCTCAAAGCCCTTCTTTGAAGCATATCCTACGCGTGCTCTATGGGGTTTAGGTCTGGTGACTGCGCGGGCCAGTCTAAGACCGACACGTCGTGCTCCTCTAGCCAGCTGGTCACCACTCGCGCAGTGTGCGGACGGGCGTTGTCGTGCATGAGCGTGAAAACTTGGCCCATTTGCAGTCGATGGGGATAGATTATTGGTGCTAGGACCTGATTACGGTATTTTTCGGCAGTCATAGTGTTTCTGATCCAAACGAGGTCTGTTCTTCCACCAATACGAATTCCCGCCCAAACCATAATTGTTCCGCCATGGTATGGATGGACCTCCTGAGGGTGTTGCAGACGGTTGTCACGACCAGAAGCTCGCCATACGCGTACTCTCCGTGAATCAGGATGAAATCCGAATCGGGACTCATCGGTAAACAACACTACCGACCACTCGATATCTTCCCAAGGCAAATGTTCTCTAGCCCACTGTAATCTTCGTCCACGATTTCCTCTGCGTAGTGCTAGAGTACGAAGCGGCCTGCGAGAATGAAGGTTAGCCTCGTGCAGTCTTCTCCTCACAGTTTGGTCACTGACAAGCACCTGGTGGTCTGACTGGAGCGTTTGAACCAACTGCATGGCCGTAACATTTGGTTGTCTTCTCGCGGCCACTTGCAAAAATCGGTCTTGTCTTTGGGTAGTTATCCGCTTTCCGCCTGGATGCCTTTCAGCCACTTCACCAGTAGCACGATAACGTGACCACAATCTTGATATCACGTTTTGTCTTGTTCCAATCTCCTCGGCAATACTCCGTTGAGTAGCCCCAGCTTGGAGCATCCCTACTGCCCTTAACATTTCGTTGCTTGTTAAATGACGCCGCTGCATGATGCATACAGTTGTATTAAATTGTAATTAATCAAAAAAAAATATTAAAACTTCAATTTGTTTAAACAAAATGCTTAAAACTGCGTTAAGTAAATTTAAACCTTCGAACTCGCTACAATAATTGCCGCGCTAATCTTATGTTTTTAATTAATTTTTTAAAATTCAAATTTGGAATCATACAATAAGGCCTACACAATAAGGTTCCATTAAAATATTTTTAAATCGGCCAGTATTTTTTAAGTTTAAGAACTTTATATAAAATATCCCTAGACGATGTTGATGTGTGTATTATATCCGTTGTCTACATTTCCAACTCCAGATTCAATAAGCAGCTCCAGATCCCTTAGTAAGACTTTACGACACCCATAGGAAGAGATGGGGCAGTCTGGGATACAGGCTAATTCGTTAGACATTATCATTTATTATTACCTTAAAATTACCTAAAGGTCTTGAAACGTTAAGCATTGAAACAATGATAAAAGTAATAATCACATCGCGATTAAACCCGAAAAATTTCAATTCAACATCGCGAAAACGTAAGAAAAATCTCCTTAACTTGCCTATCATCATCATCATCTTAGCCTTCAGACGTCCTCTGCTGAAAATAGGCTTTCCCCCACACGACGCCATAAAGAGCGTACCTCCATCCATCGACTCCCTGTGACCGCACACGGCACAATGTCATCAGTACACCGAATAGGTGGACTATTGGAACTGACATCTATAAGTAAACAAAGGTGTCTTTAAAACGACCGGTCAATAATCTATCGGTCAATGAAAAAGTCTCTCGTCTGTTTTTCCCTTTAAACGGTTAGTATTATAGTGCCATGAAATTTCAGCAAAATTAAATAGACTGAGCAAAATAGCCTGCGAAAACGATGTAGCGGTAAAAGCTGGTGACATTTCATTTGGAATATATTTTAGGACACTAGTATTGTCTTTCTTATAAATAGATAGGTGAGAGTAGCAGGTCTGATCTGAGATTTAGCATGCACACCTATGGTGTTACTACACCAATCGATCGACATCGATCGACGTTGATCAAAAGGTGAGTTAGCTTTAATTGATCGACGGATACTGGTCGACTAACCAATTGATCGATTGCCGGTCGATGGTGTCGGTCGACGTTGATCAATTAACCTCGGGCGGGCAGCGATCGACGCCGACTAATAGATTCTGCCGTCGGTCGACAATCGATTGGTCTGGTAGAGACTATCGATCGACGTCGACTAATCCATTCTACCATCGGTAACACCCTTAGACGATAGGAAGACGATATAGAAGATAGTTCAAATTAAATTTTACCTGCACCCGTATCATTTAACTCGACTAAGGGTACGTCTTACCAAACTTGAGTTTATTCTTGAGATAATGTTCTAATTTTAAGTGCTTAAGCCTGCACTGGGCTTTCATAGAAATATTTTAAATTTTAAAGAAACTATAGAATGCAAACATTGGTGAAATACAATACCGCAAAAACATGCCATGCCTAAGTTGTAATAGATGATGCGATACTTGCGAAAATACAGCGTATGAGTCACCGACGCCGCGCCGGTAGACTAATTGGTTCAAGTCGTGCTCCCGGTTTGAGTAAGATGCGGGTTCGAATCCAGCACTGCGTATATCGTGCGTTGTGTTTTTGCAGAAGTATTGTTTCTTTAAAATATTTATATTCTTGAGTTTATTATTTGACCAACAGGGTGCCCTAAGGATCACGTCACTGTCACTCCGCGACCATGGAGTCTACACCTGCGTAGCCGGGAGGTCCAGCGCTAACCTGACTCTCCTCGTCAAGCCAAGACCTGGAGAATTCCCCTCGAGCGAGGAGATCGAACGGCACAAGGCTCTCGATGAACCTTCCTCCCCGCTTTCAGACAGGTACGGAACATATGATGTCAGGAGTTTTTAAGTCTTTGTTGTTTGTAAGGTTCCGTAGCCAAAGGGGAAAAACGGGACCATAATAATGAGGCTACCCTCTCCGTCTGTAGCATGGTATGGAATGGAATGGTAAGTCGACACTAAAAATAAAAAAATTAAATTAAAAATTTAAAAAACCCCCGACTTACAAAATCTTCAAAGTTAAAACAAAACTAAACTTTAAAAAGGCAAAAATAATAACCCGAAAACAAATTTCATGTCTCTGAGTAGGTATGTGGTACCTTACGTTCCCGCGTCGCGGTACTATAAGCACGGGTCGGTTACCATCAACTTCTGTGACACATTCCCGCGTCCCCCGACGCGGGAACGTAAGGTACCACATACCTACTCAGAGACATGAAATTTGTTTTCGGGTTATTATTTTTGCCTTTTTAAAGTTTAGTTTTGTTTTAACTTTGAAGATTTTGTAAGTCGGGGGTTTTTTAAATTTTTAATTTAATTTTTTTATTTCTCCCTTTTTGTAAAAGCGATTTTGATGAAACATGCTTATTGTTGTCACAAAAGTCACGTCCTTTTATTTGATACCCCACTCGGGTATATTTGAAAACATTCGGTTTTTATTTCCGAGTTTGACCCTACATATACTTTGAACGGCTGAACCGATTTTGATAAAACTTGCATATTGTTGTCACAACAGTCATGCTCTTTTATTTGATACCCCACTCGGGCATATTTGAAAACATTCGGTTTTTATTTCCGAGCTTCAACCAACATATATTATGAACGGCTGAACCGATTTTGATCAAACATAGCTAAGAACACTTGCGCAAAAGACACCTATTAAACAAAAAAAACTACATTCAAATCGGTTCATCCGTTCGTGAGCTACGATGCCACAGACAGATACACAGACAGACAGACACGTCAAACTTATAACACCCCTCTTTTTCCGTCGGGGGTTAAAAATTCAAGGTGAATGACCTTTCCAAAGAACTCCAAGATCTCCAAAAAATAACTAATTTTCGAGTAAACGAAAACTGAATATTTTCAAGAATCAAAAACGTTGGATTTTTCAAAGGTGCTAGAACCATTTTCAAATTTCATCGCGTAGACGTGTAGAATAATCGGATTTGACACATCTTCCTAAAGAAAATATTAAGCAATGGAAAACTATTCACCGCATAAATCATCATTTATGAGCTCAAGAGTATCTTGAACAAAAGACGATTTATGCTTAGAATTGCTATTCGTTGATTATTCCAGTTTAGTCGAATCGAGTATAAGTGATTTTCCCTTATTCTTTTGTCCGATTAGTGATACATAATATGTGTAATGTGATGTTGATTGTAAAATTTTTTTTTTCAACAGTAGAGCAGACGGGCGATACCGAGCGATGATCGGCGGCGCATCGGACGATCAGTCGCACGAACAGCGTCCGGGGGACCAGAGGCGGAACTATAAGAACAGACAAAAAGGTACGTATAACTCTACCAGAATCTCAAAGCAGTCTAACTCCCTGGTTCGGATTACCAGTAGTCGGAGGGGTTCATTGGCATAATCCCCACTTAAAAGTCCCCACCAGTGGTGATTATGACAATTTTAAAAAACAAAATGGCGTTTTTCCCACTATCCTTGTTATCCTGGTTGTTGGGGATTGTGCCAGTAAAAATATGGTCAGGGGTTCGAATCCAGCTGAGTATCTACAAATCTTCAGAAGCTAATTTTTTTTAAAGAAAATGCATTTTCTAAAATTCCCTCGTGTCTTCCATCATTATTATTAGAACTACGGGTCTAAATCGCGTTATAATCTATAATTATCTACAACGCGATCTATACTTGTAGTTCTTATAATAATTAAAACGTGGCTCATGGGCTTCTGTTACACGACTTTTAACCAACGAATTGTTACTCGTAGCTTCTAACTAACCCCAGTAGCAAATATAAAAAATAATTTTATATTTTCTTGTCCACTATTTTCGTTAATTAGACGATTTTTTTTTTCATATAGACAAAATGGACAAAGTTCGAGACGCCCTCTATGGCCCAGTGACCACAAGTACTAAAGCTGCTCCGAGCTACAATTCACAAGCGAGAGACATCTACGATGAAAACGAGGTAGGACATCGTAATTTTCAAAATGATTATTGTGGATAGATCATTCGTGATTTTGGTATTGATTTTTATTTAGTTTATCACAATGAAGAGTTTGTGAAGTTTCAAATAATTATTATTTAAATTGTAAAGATTTTTTTTTGTTTATTTTTTCACATGGGTGCAACGTTTTATGCATTAGTGATAGATACCATATCTAATATTCCAACTGAGTTGTACCATGATTATAGTAAATAAATGAATATGAATATAATAATTAACTTCAAAAATCCTTTAAAACGATTTTAAGTATTCGATTTTATTATAAAACAGTTTCATGATTTTTGATTGGTTAGAGACTTATTGAGAAAAAAATCGTTTTAGCTCGATAAAAAAATTGCAATTTGTTTGTGTGCTTGTCCAAATAAATGTTGCCGTTCTTTCTTTTTTTTCTTGCAACAAAAACTGAATAAATAAACTAAATATTGTGTAAAACAATGAGAAAATGAAATTAAACTCATTTTTCACTTTTAATCGCGTGGTGTTTATTACTTTTAGCATCGTTTCAATGCTCAACGTTTCCAGACCTTTACAGATCTCTTTTTCAGGATTGCGCAAATGTAAGACATCGCGAAGAAAAATCTATAATAAAAAAGTTTTTTTAATAAAAGACCTGGGCCTCTACTTTAATTCTACGAACGAAAAACGAAATGAAAGAAAATCTGTCACCCGTCCTTCAAAACCGTCAGAAAGTAAAATTTTCGGACGGATGGATGACAGATTTTCTTCTGGAATTTTCATTTTCCGTTCGTAGAAATAAAGTAGAGGCCCTGATATTACTGAGCCATCAAAATACCTTAAAACTTAGATAAAAATAAATAAGGGCAGATACGATACCTATCCACGGCAAATGAGACGATAAAACTGCGTCAGCTGACGCACTAGCCTCAGTCGTTGTCTAGTGAACACGTACTGTCGTACTGCGAGTTTCTAGCTCATTTTTCGACTACGCAATGTTATAATATACCGTATCTTCCCTTATAAGAACTTCATTGCCTTAAAATAACTAAAATTCTATAAACAACATTTGAATTATTTTCAGTTAAGTACTTAAATTTCCAGTTATATTCAAGTTGAGTACCTTACTCGTGAAATATCTACCTAATATACAAATAATCACATTATTTAAGACAAATTCAAGCAAATGTTATATCGTAACTACGGTTTCATATACCTGTTTTATGAATGTCATAAAACGGATCGTAAATTTTACTATACGGAGTTTTATTGTTTAAAATTTTATGTGTTTTGAGACTAGATAATATACCCAGACGTTTCAAAGTGTTTTTTCGGGATGCAATAGGTACTAATGTGCACCTAATAATCTAAAATGAAATTAGGTTTATTAAACTATTCATTGAAATTACTAATAATTAATTTAAGAGAAAAATGTATTATTCAATCTTTAGATAAAAGATAAAAAATGTTGCCCGCTTTTAGCGATAAGGTCGCCCATTGTACCTTTCTAATAATTAACTTTTGTTTATTTTATGTGTTTTGTAAATTTTACAAAACATATAAATACAATAAAGTTTTTATCTTATATGTCTATATAATAAAAATACAATCTTTTAAAAATAAATCAAACTGAAGGTTTTTGGGTGTGTCACAGAATACATAAATAGTAGAGTTGTGTTCGATTTGATTAAAAGTTCATTGAAAAATCAGTCTTAAATTGCACTAAAATTCTCCTTAGAAGGATTTAATATATAAGTCAATCATAGTTGAATTACTGATCATACATTTTCATGTTGTAACCCGTCTGAGTTTCCTTGGTGTATGGGCAAAAACGGCTACTTATGTAACAACCCCACCAGCTAAATTTTCTTAACCATAATGATCTATCCACAATATCTTAACAGCTTATTAAACTGTATGCTATGACGTACTAATAGAAATGGACTCAAAGTTTCTTATAGAAAACGTCCGAAGTTGACTTGAGGGTAAACACGCGGACTTACATCAACCGTAATGTACCTTATCTACATTAAACTTAACGTAACTTACATCAAACGTTAAGTAACTTACATTAAAAGTTATGTTACTTATAGCAAAACGTAACGTAACTTACATCAAGCGTAACGCAACTTACATCAAACGTAACGAAAGTAAAACAAGCGTTTGCTAATATTCTAATAAATTGTAATTTCTCTAATTTATTTTTATTATCATTCTTACACACAATTCCAACTATTGCTAAAGGTGGCGCACTGTCTCAAAGGGCTTGACTACTGCTCCGGATAATATTTTTAGTACCAAGGATAGCTATTTATTGCCAAACAAAGAGATAATGCTGCCAGCATCCTTGGCTCCTTTACGCCGGGTACAACCAGGGGCTGTTTTCATCGTCTATGTGTGTTTTTGTATTTTTTGTTTTTGTGACATTAATGTGAATAAATCTGCGTCCATTTCTGTTTGATACGTCAATAACTGTTTGTCCTAACATTATGTACGCTTCGCACGCTTTCACGAAGGAGAGTGCCGTGTCCTCTCAGATGCTTCCACCGATTCGGAACAGCGCTGCGAGGGTTCTGCCGTGTCTTCATTATATTATCATGCAGCTTCAGGTGAGGAGTTTCTTGTTTACAGGGTTGGCGCATGAGATTAATATTTATTTTAATCAGGATATTTAGTATGTTTTTATCATTGAGTTACAATACCTGTAGATTCACAGACTGAAAAAAAAATGTCCATGCCAAAACGCGGCGCACGCTTTCACTTGCGGAGAGTTTTTGTCTACTTCGTTCGAGCGACTTTGAAAGTAGAATAAAGTCTAAATTCGAGTGTCATTTTAAAAGGTATGTAGAACGGCGCTCGGACATTTTTGAGTGTTGTCAGTCAGAGATTGTGGCTCTATAGGTATTGTAACTCAATGGTTTTAATATAAATATATTTTTTAGTAAAAACAAAAATGTTGGTTTAAAATAGTAATCGCATGAGTTTTTATATTCTTATACCTATCGGGTTTCGTTTTCTCGGTTTTGTTTTGTTTTTTTTTTTTAAATTAAAAGTAACAAAACTATTTTTAGAAGCTTCTAATTTATTTCAATTTTCAGGTTCTTTTTTACTCTTTGGGAGCTAATTTACTTAAAAAATGTTTGACTTGTTCTTAGAAAAATACTCGAATGCAATGGCAGAAGGTTGCGGATTTGATTCCCAAGTATTTGTGGTTAAAAATAATATTTTGTTTCTGATCTGGATGTCTCTCTATTTATATGTAATTTATTTAATAGAAAAATAAATTCTAAGTATTATATCAAAAAACCCTGTTAAAATTCCAAAAAAATCGAGCATGAACATGGCATGAACATATTTTCTGTGGCTGTGACGTCACAGTAGGTATTAAAAAGTCGGCACGCTCGGTTTCAATACAAATAGAGGTACATGTGACGTCTACTATATTATATGTCTGTGGGGTAGGTACTATTATTTCGATAGAAACCAATAGTTTGTCGAGTCAATCAACCACTGCTAAAGTTCTATACACGGAGCAGGTGTTTGCATTTAGTTTGGTTTGTCTTCACCTTTGAACTTGTATCAAAATGGATTGAAAAGCCTCGGAGGAAATGTACTAAGTATTCGTAGACTAGGGTTACACCTAACTTGCATTTCACGGTCTAAATATTTATTGCTGATTATCAGTAGTTTCAAGCTCGAATCCCACGGAGTACTAATTTTTAGAAACGTTTAATCAATATTATATTTACTAGCTCCCTAAATTATAAATTTTATAAACCCAAAAGCAGGATCAAATTTTCTGTGGCTGTGACGTCACAGTAGGTATCAAAAAGTCGGCACGCTCGGTTTCAATACAAATCGAGGAACATGTGACGTCTACTATACATATGTCTGTGAGGTAGATACTATTATTTCGATAGAAACCAATAGTTTGTCGAGTCAATCAACCACTGCTAAAGTTCTATACACGGAGCAGGTGTTTGCATTTAGTTTGGTTTGTCTTCACCTTTGAACTTGTATCAAAGTGGATAGAATAGCCTCGGGGGAAATGTACTGAGTATTGGTAGACTAGGGTTAACCTACCTTTGACGGTCTAAATATTTGGTCCTGATTATCAGTGGTTTCAAGGTCGAATCCCGCGGAATAAAAAATTTCGGGAGCATTTTTCTCAAAAATATAATTTACTAGCCCCCTAAATTATTAATATTATAGACGATGACTATTACTTTATTTCAGAAACTTGGATCAAAAATTTTAATGTAAACAAAGAACTGTGAATTTAAAAGGAAAAAGTAAATAAAGAGCTGTCACTTTCAAATAAATATATGGGATTTTTGTGTACATTTTTGATCTAAGTTTCTAAAATAAGGTTATAAGGTTTATGTAATGTTTGTCACTGTTCTCTGATGAGAAGGTGGTTCCAGGTGCTTTATCAATCCTTAACCAGTAGCATACGGTCTGACTCTACTGGTAAAAGTCCAAAAGTAAGTAATCTACCACTTTCTGAGAAACTCTTCTGCTCATCACTCCGAAGATCCTCGTCCGATCCATATAATTTTTTTATGGAGTCACCTTAGGACTTCTACCTTCCGAATAAAAAAATAATCATTAATATCGGTTCATAAATGACCAATAGAATTTTTTTCTCAAATTTCCATTGATTTTGGCTTATAACTTTTTAGTTTTAGCTCTACGACTAAAAGCTACTTAACGACAGTTGTAGATAATTTTATTTGCAGTACAAAATGTTAATTATTTTTTTTGTGAGACCTATAGTTCGTCAAATAAACCATAAAAACCGTTTGAACTCCTTTTTCCAAGATGGCGGCCGTTGGACAAGAGCCACAACCCCACAAACTATTATTTAACTTTAAACTAACTACCCCTTGATATCCAAAAAATAAAATTGCGTCCTCTGACAAATGCACGCGGAGCCCAAAAAAATGTAATATTTCAATGGACTAAAGCTACTAAGCTTGTGTTGTGGTAACTAGACAACGGATATTATATTTATATATTTATTTTACTTTCTTAAAAGATACATATAGATAAGAACATTATTATAAATTGAGAGACATACGGTCTGGATAAATATTAAAAAAAAGTGTAAACACTTGTCGTTAATTTAGATCAATTTACCTACGCTATAATAATATTATTAGCGGTATCAGTTCAGTACTGACTGGCTTCAAAATAAAAGTCAATGAAGTCAAAACTAACCATAAAACAGTTTATAATGTCCTTTAAAACGATTTCATATTGAACTTCTTGATTTCAAATTTACACTATATGTATCAGTACCTACTGACTCGCCTCAAAATTGGAGTCGGGACTCAGTTCCATAATGTTTTATTTTTATTTACCTTTTAGATAAGACCGGTTACACACAGATGGAACAAATCCTTTCGGAGATTTACATCAGTGTATGCACAGCACACGTCAACATATTTTTTAAATTTGTGAATTCCAAAAATTTTTTTTCTGCAAAGTGTGGCCGGTCTAAAAAACTATCCATAACTGATATGTTCAGTCAATTTGGGACTTCCAGAGCATCGGCCTCATCAACTCCCGCGGCCAAAGAACAGTGGACTCCATCATAATGTACCAGAACTATGGAACTCCTGCCAAGACTAGAGTTCTGACGCTTGAAGATAAGCAGATTGTGTTCCCTGAAGATGATGATTCTGATATCATTATTGTTAACGAAGACTATAGTAAGCATGCTTATGAAATGGGGGCAGAGAATTTGATGGAGCAATTTGAGACTACGAGTCAGAAGTAAGTGAACCTACATTATTTATTGATTTTATTTCAGAAGGGAATGCCTGAATGCGATCACATCTATCCCAGGCAGGGGATGTGGTCGCGTGGGCTGTATACTTACGTAGTCCATAATCAAACTGAGAAGAACTTCTAATATATAGGTACCTAATCAATCTCAATGGATTCAAATTATTTGTCAGTGGAAGTCAATTAACTTTAAGCAATGATTCGGAAAACTGCATCTGGATATGGAGATTTTTTGAAGGCATTTCTTCAAAAACAATAATATTTTCTAAATATGGATAAACATTTTTAGAAATAATGTGTAAACCTTAGAATACCTATTCTAAAAACGACGTTCGAATTTTGAGCCATCTTTTTAAAAGTATGTAAATAATCTCCTGAACCGTTTTACTTTGCAACTGATGTAGCTCGTCCGTCAGGGACGAGTTTGAAATGGATCACTATCAGGCGACCTTTCTCCTTCTAGTCTTTAATAGAGACCAGTCCAGTTCTATGGTTTAAACTTAGTTACGGTTTTCCCTAGGACCACGCCGGCTCCTGACAATCACGAATACATCTGGAAGACAACTGATTGGTCACCTTGTACAGCACTCTGCGGACAAGTCGGCCATCAAGTCAGAGGGGCAGTGTGTCAAGTAAGATATTCATTTATTTGTAGGTACACTTTACTAGGCAATCTGCCTGGCAATTTAATATAGTGATATCTTGTATAGTGATAATCTATCTTCGAAAAGGCTTTGTCCTGATTGACTAACAGACTGATGTAGGGTGTTGAAATTTGGAAAGTTTATTCTTTTCCAACGGGATCAGGATTTATGCGGATGAAATCTCGGGATCCAGCTAGCAACGCGTATGAAACCGCGGTGCCGTGCCAGGTCCCTGATTACGTAACTCTGTTGCTAACAAATCTCGATTGAAACTATTGAAATTATTGTTTTTTAGCGCTTACAGATTTAAGTTTGACAGTAACAGTCGTTAGTTATAATTGCAATGGCAATTTGTTAGCGACTGAATGACGTAAAAATGTCGTGTAATTAAAAAAATAAATTTATAAATTTCAATTCAATCGAGATTTGTTAGCAACAAAATAACAAAATCAGGTTCTACATAATTCTGTAAGAATAAAAATTAATAAACCATCCTTTAGACCCAAAATGTTAAATTCCCAAAATGCTAAATTACCAAAATGTTAAATTCCTAAAATGTTTTTCTTATAAAACACTTTTCTTTTAGCACCAAACATCAAACAGTACAACTACGGTCGAGACCGACCACTGTACAGAGCGCCACATAACTCCACCGGCAGTTCTGAAAGAATGTCGAACTGGAGACTGCGGAACTTGGAGGGTGGGCCGTTGGTCGAAGACACGATGTTTGCCTAGCGGAACTGGTGAGAACAAAATTTATAATTATTTCACACATGAAAAGTCACGTCTGTCACGTGTCACGTCACGTGTGTGGAGAGCCATACAAAAATAAATTCTATCCCCTTTTGACTACTGAAAATACACCTGTTGTGGTCGCGATTTTGATTTAGCAATTTGTGATTTTTAAGGTTTGCGTTTTATTTTGCGGTTTGTGATGATTTCCTATTTAAACTTTAGTAGTCAATGAGTTGCCCAAATACGGTGATATTTCTTGTTGTGTAATTATAATTTTTTAACAAAATAAAACTAGGCCTAACATTGAAAAAAAAAACGAAAAATGGGAAATGCTTTAGTGTTCTATGAGGTAATTACCTTTATTTTTTATTATGGTTTGTAAGGAGATAAGAGTTGGTAGACACCTACTCTTATCTCCATACAAACCATATTTTCTCCATATAACTGTTCAAACGTACATATAGTCGAATATAGTTTCCGTCCTTTATAGGTAGGTACCCCTATATACGGAACCCTAAAAACTAGTTTTATTTCTAAAAATATGTCTTTGTTTCTATTATTTAGCTGTGATAAAGCGCACAGTGGAATGCGTGAGTGAAAACAGCACAGTACTACCGGATTCATCGTGTGAGTTCAGTTCGCAACCTGAACGTAGACGCCGGGAGCCAAGACCTTGCAGACCTGCCTGGGCTGCTGGACCTTGGAGTAAGGTAAGAGGTTCTAACCTTTTCAAACCGATCGAACCCTAAAAAAATACAGTTGTTGTTTAAGGAAATCAAATGTCTTTAACTTGACCTAACGACTGTAATCAGAGAATCAGAGATAACAACCAGGACCAACTGCTTAACGTGTCTTCCGAAGCACGGAAGAGCTCAAGAAAATGTTTTTTTGCCACACAAGTTACGACTGCGACAAGCGTAACCCGCACGATTTTATAAGATCGACGGGTGCAGCTAGGCCAGGCCAATGAGCTTCTCATAAGATAGGTCTTACAATTACACAGATCTTACACAGCACCGGTTAGATTGACCGTAATAAAAGCTGCATCTGTGGGTCGCAAGCACACTAAACATAGATTATTATTTGTTTTTAGCCTATAACCCCTCTCCTTTCTTTTTACTAGTCCCTATCTAGTGCCAGCTGGGTTCAGTCACTAAGTTACGAGTCTAGATCATCCCACCATATCCTTCTGGGCCTACCTCAGGGTCACTTGCTGTCCGGGGCTCAATCCGAAGTGGTTTTTGCGCACATTTCGTCGGACATAGAGCAGATGTGGCCAGCCAACTCCACTTGAGCTCGGCAGCAGTGTGGCCTGTGTCCTTTATTTTTGTTTGGGAGAGCAGCTCTGTGTTTCTGATCTTATCAGTTAGTTTGGCACAAAGTATGCTGCGCTCCACGACACATTGTCAGATCCCGATGAACAACTCTGCGCTTCCGTAGCGCGCTTATGTAAGAGCAGGTAGAATGGACAAGTCCATGACTATGATATTATTGTTATATTTATTCGTCACCAGTGCATCGGGCCATGCAACGGCACGGGCCGGCAGCACCGCGCGCTGCGCTGCGTGTGGCGTCACCGCGACGCCGGCCGAAGCCACGAGCGCAGCGCGGCCACCGCCTGCGCACACCTCCATCGACCGCCTGTCGTTAGAGTCTGTTCTGACTACAATTGTACAGGTCAGTACCACGACTATTATTCTATTATTTAAAGCAGGGGTTCCCTAACTGGGGGGCGCGCCCCCCAGGGGGGGCGTGGGCCACCTGTGCATTCCAGACGGCTCGATACGACCAATGAAATTAATTGAAATTGACGCCTGTGAAGAACATAATATTGTTTCCACAGTCGGCCAATATCAGCCTCTAGGCTGGCAGTGACCAAATACCTTTACTAGCGCTCGTGAGGTGACCCTCACTGGCGCTTTTAAAGGTATTCGGTACAACTTACCAAATAACTTTTGTAAGACTGAAAAAATTTAATGAGCAATAAAAAACCTTATTTTGAACACTTTTTTATTCTGACCTGACTGGGGGGGGGGGGGGGGGATTTTTTTTATGGTCGAAAGGGGGGCGCGACTCAAATAAGTTAGGGAACCCCTGATTTAAAGAGAGGGGTAAACGAGACAGGACAGAGGTTGCTGGACCCCTCACTTTATACCCTTGCTGGTCATAGCTGGGGACGCTATAACATATTTTATATGCGTAGGTATTAGAGAACCGGGTTTGCTTGTTCTATTGATTAATAGTAAATATGTGACAATGTAAATCTCATGATTACTGCAAAGAAAAAAAATATACAAAAAGTAACCCCATGAGTTTCTTGTGTCTTCTACTCATTGGAGGTCGCGTTCCGAAGACAGTAGATTACATTACTAGCAGCTCCCCGCGGTTTCACCCGCATAAGTCCCGATCCCGTGGGAATATCGGGATGTAGCCTATAGCCTTCCTCAATAAATGAACTATCCAACCCCTAAAGAATTTTTCAAATCGGACCAGTGGTTCCTGAGATTAGCGCGTTCAAACAAACAAACAAACTCTTCCGCTTTATAATAGTATAATAGATAATAGATAGATATAATTGACGTTTCTAAGAGATATATTGAATATCCGAAGGAATAAAGTACTTTGAATTTGAATTTGACATGTCTGTATTTTTATTTAGTTTAAAATCGTATTACAATTTCATTAGTTTCAATTACAATTTGTTAGCAACAGCATTACACAATCAGCTAGCTGATCTCAAGTCAAATTCTTATAAAATAGCATTCAAATTTACATAATGATGTCTTATTTCAGTTTAAAAGTCACCTATACCTTTCTATTTCAGAAACATCAAAAATATAAACAAAATCTATAAGGGTTCCGTTTTTTGCCATTTGGCTACGGAACCCTAAAAACTGTCAATTTTAAATGAAAAAGTAGTAGTAGACTTTCAACTAGATGGGATTATTATGTAATAAAGTATGGGATTTTTTTTACACATTTGATCAAAGTTTCTGAAATAGGGTATAATGCTATTTTAATTTGTCATACGCTGGCAGCCCGTTTATTTCAGTTCCTTTGCCTACAATTACGACACGAACTCCGAACATTTTAACTGCTAACTCTTCTCATCTCCTAGGGACCAATAAGTTTATCCGCCACCGCAACTTAAGGCATATCCGCATATTAAGGTTTGCTAGTCTCCCCCAGATTCCTTAGTCGCCTTTAACGACACCCACGGGAAGAGATGGGGTTAGCCTATTCTATGCCGGGGCTACACGGCAAGCTACATTTTAACTGGAAACTACTACTATATAAGTTATTTTGCACGTATTTTTGTCAACAGAGGGCGTTTGCCGAGATTTATCAAGATTCTGCGAGAATGTCCGCGCTATGAATCTCTGCGCGCTCAAAAGGTATAGGGAAAGATGTTGCAAAACTTGTAGCGATTGAAATTTTCACAAAAAACCACTACTATAGTATGCTCAATTATACTACAAAAGATGTTAAATTACTTTTTTTAAGGGAATGGTTATCCATGGGCTTGGCTTCAGCTTATACAAAATTGCATACCTACCTGTTATACAAATTTCTATGATTATTTTTTACATATCTACTTTTTGTCAATAAAAAGCAGTGAATGTAAATGTTCTCGATTTGCATCATGAAATAGTCAATATTATAACTTCTGCTAAAAAAAATAACAGTAAAAATTTCAATACAGTAAAGAAGTTTCTTATGAAACTACCTACATTTAGAAATATTAAGTGGTTTGTAATAAACTTCATTTACTTAAAAAAAATGAAAATTAATTCATACTATGTACCAAATATTATTTTATAAACAGTTATGTTATAGAATAATGTTTAGTTTTTAGTCCCGAATTTTAGTGCCACAACGGCGTAAATGTCATTTCATTTCATCTAGGCGACCAACTAGATTCGGAACAAAAAACTTAAGAGGATAGTCTCCATTCTCTTTCTCCATTCAAACGTAGTTTAAATTTTCTTCCCTGGATAAAGACATTAGAGCAAATATGTTTATGCCATAAAACCTATATCTGTCATGACAATGCATCTATCCTTTTTATTTTTTTTATTTTCTAATTAAAATTATAATAAAAAATAATGAACATTATTTTTTGACATAAGTAGTTGATATCAAGTTCCGAAAAGTAAAGTATAATTTAATCAAAATTGGCCTTTGAAAGGGGGATTTTCAAGAAAACTTTAAAAAAAATAGACAAATAGTTTGAATTTCTGGACGTCTAGAACAACCCTTTTACGGCTTAATTAGTATTATTAAGCTGTAAATAGGTTGTTCTACTTTCCCAGAAAAAAAAAGATCCCTTACTCAATATGCTCAATTTGACTGATCAGTAAGTTAGTCTTTCCAGTGTCTTTCCTTTCCATGTTGCCGTGTTGTTTTAGATTATTATTGTATTTCGACATTATTTCAAATGTCTACTCCACGAGACTTAGTAAATATCCCATTTTTAAATAAAAATAGTACTGAATTTTTCCACAAAATATAAAAAATAATGAAACAAATATTTTTGTTTGCATTTTCTGTGCAATTAAGGCGATTAATTGTGAAAAATGTAGAGTGAATGAGACAAAATTATGTGATTATGGTATGTCAGAAAGAGATGCACAATTACTAGCTCTAGTCTAAAGCACTTAACGGCTAGATTATATAATATCAAATAACAACTATCTAATACATAATGTAATTATTGTTAAAATAGTATTTACAGTGTTAAGTAGGAAAAATATTTAGTGATCAAAAAAACGTTTTTTACTATAAGTTTATGTAAATATATCGATATATGTAATACTTTATATTTATTAAAAAATATATTTATAACACAACGCTACGCTTAGCTGTCTTTTAGAAAATTCTAAGCACGAAATTATATATAGACAAAAAAATTAATTATTGCCAAATGCTATAAAAAAATTATATATTTTGGAAATATATAAAAATTGCACGATTAGTAAGTTCTCTATCAAAATGTATGATAGGAAATTGTTTTACTTTTTTATGTATAATTTGTGTGGTCTTTATGACATTGTGCTTAACCATATTTGTCTAAATATAATATTATAGAGAAGTCAGAAATTTGCAATATCTAAACTATCGATGACCTGTAATTTAGTAATATCAATATTAGGTATATTTCTTTAAATTGAGTGAAATTCTCAATTTATCATAAACAGAATTGAAAAAGAATTGAATTAATCTAAATTTATGTTTAAGCATAATTCACGATAGCCTCACTAAGTATTATAAAAATAATTATTTGTACCCAACACAAGTTATAACAATGTCAATTTATTGATATGTATAATATTAGTTATATATAATTATAATGTTCGTTTATAAAAATTAGGTGTTATTCATATTATAGTGATACATTATATATAATTAAATAAATAAAATTGTAATTATAATTTAAAAATATACAGAATTAATGAAAGCAATACGGTTCGCTTGTTAAACTAATTAAAAAAATCACATGTAAATAGATTTGCTGTTGCATATACAATATAACTTAAGTATAAATATAATAATGAAATATATGATTTCGTTAACCTATTTATAAAATGGGCATTGATTTTAGTAAAGTAAAATGTTATTGTTTAGTGAATGACGTGACTAACTACTATAGCTCTAAATACACGATGACACTTACACTTACACTTCACCTAAAACAGACCACACCTTCAGCACACATGCACGAATTTCTTTAAATGTGTGCTGTAGGTGTGGGCTGTTTTAGGTAAAGTGTCAGTGTAAATGTCATCGTGTAGTTTGACTTGAAAGTTTTAGTAACGCCCACGGTTGGACTTATGTTAAGCTTCGAATATACGACGACACTGACAGTGACACTTTATCTAAAAGAGACCACACCTACAACGCACAAATAAATTAAATTATTACTGTGTGCTGTAGGTGTGATCTGTTTTAGGTAAAGTGTCAGTGTCAGTGTCGCGTGTTGAAACTTAAGTTATATTAGCCCCGTGTAGGAAAATTAATTTATCCTTTATTCTGTATGAGCAGCCCCCACGATTTCAGCCGCGTAAGTCCAGATCCCGCGAAATTTCGAGAAAAAAGTAATCTATGTTTCATTAAAAGTCCCCAGCTATTTAACATAGGTACCTACCGATCATCATTAATCTAGATCTAGACCGGATCTAGACCCAAAGTTCTAATGAGCTACAAGTCTAGATTACGTCGTGTGCGTTGTCGCGTTGTGTCTTCTCGTGACCCTGGCCGGTGTAACCCGTTTCCTGAAACGTCAAGGTAATTAAAATTCATAGTCTCTACAACGCGATCTATACCCATACTTCTAATATTAATATTGGACAAAAATTTTGTAAGTTTAAAAAGTGTATAGGTACCTATCGATTTGCATCGTAATCAGTTTTTAAATAAAAAATAAACAGACACACACACTTAGGTACAACTTTCACCTTTATAATATTACTATCCACCAATAGAATATTTCTCAATATTCTAATAATATTATTATTAGAAATTTGTTTAACCAAAAATTCATTTTTAAAACTTCACGATTTCATGATTTTTTGAAGATGTATTTTTCCTTGAAAATATTTCTACTAGATAAGCCTAGAGCATTAAAAAATGAAAATACAAAATATTATTTTTAATCGACAAAGGATTTTTGTTTTAAACACATAAAAGAACAAATTTTTAATGACTTTTGAAACCTACTTTATTTTTGTTTCTTTAGAAAATTGTAAACATGAAATGATGGTTGAAATAAACATAAATGGTTTACTCTTCGTTTATTATTTATCAATAACCCCGCCTTAAGTCTAGTTAAGCTATTTAAAATAGATTTTTCTTCTGGGAAGAGTCCCAGTAGTCCTAGTTTCCCAGGAAAAGTAGAGACTTTATTTCTACGAACGAACGAAAGAAAATCTGTCATCCGTCCAACAATGCTTCAAAATTTTTAACAGATTTTCTTCTGGAATTATCGTTCGTTTTATCGTTCGTAAAATTAAAGTAGAGGCCCCGTATCTATATTTTTGCATGAGTATAGGTAGAGGCTTACCACCTATGCATAGGTAAGTACTTTATATTGTGAAACAAATAGTTTGTAGGGAGCCCGGGGTCTGTTAAAACCCCAAAATATTTGGAATCGGCACAGTAGGTAAGTTGTCAACATCATGGACCACACCTACTACAATAGATTTAGCAATATTTTTACGGCTGGCCGCCTGTCTGCCTGTCTGACACCGACATCTCTTCGGGACGAAGCAGTTTACCCACCACCGCGCAACAGAACTTTAGTCTTGCTAGTCTTCTCCAGATCTCTTTTTTGCGCCTTTTACGACACCCATGGGAAGATAGGAGGTCCCACTATCCTATGCTGCTACGCAGCGAGCGCTTTGCACGTCGTTTCGACGAGTGCGCGAGGCTCAGGAGTAGCCTTAGTGGTGCCTCTCGGGGTGCCGCATCTCCGGCTGCGCTGTGCCAGAAAGCGTAGGTCTCTACGCTAGGGAAGACCGGTCCTTACCAGGATTTATAGGCTCTCGGTAGGCATGTGGATTCATGCCGGGAAGTGAGCGTGCCTTTAACAGCTCCGGTACCACACATGGAAATGTGGTAGGTGGCCTCTCCACCGGCCCCAGCGAGGTTGTCGTTAGCTCCTCTTCCGAGGAACGAGTGGTGAGCGGCTTCATTGCTCCGGTACCAGTCTGGACAATCTGGTAGTGCCGTTTTGGGCACGGGGAAGCTCTCCCTTATTAGAGAACCGAAACTAGCGTTTTGGGGACACGATCTGTCTATAACTGATCCCGCACGGTAGCCCTCCGGGGTGGCCGGACGGAACAGCGGACCCATCTCTTCATACCCTAGCTGGTTATAGCTTGGGACGCTATAACATATCCTATGCTATCCTATGCTGCTGCTGCTAGACCGGTCCTTACCAGGATTTATAGGTTCAGGGTAGGCATGTGGATTCATGTCGGGACGTGAGCGTGCCTTTAACAGCTCCGGTAACACATGGATATGTGGCTTATCTACCGGCCCCAGCGAGGTTGTCGTTAGCTCCTCTTTCGAGGAACGAGTGGTGAGCGGCTTCATTGCTCCGGTACCAGTCTGGACAATCTGGTAGTACCATTTTGATACGAGGCAGCTCTCCTTTAAGAGAACCGAAACTAGCGTTTGAGGGCACGATCTGTCTATAACTGATCCCTGACGGTTGCCCCTCCGGGGTGGCCCGACGGTACAGCGGACCCCTCTCTCCATACCCTTGCTGGTCATAGCTGGGGACGCTATAACATATATGCATAGGTTTAGAGGAATGGGTTTCCTATCCTATGCTGCGGCTACACGGCCATATAGCATCAATCTGTGAAAGAAACGGTGAAGGAAACATCGTGAGGAAACCGACATGTCCTAGGACTCACCACGGTCCGAAAGCATGGGATATACGCCAATCGGGAGTAGGCTCCCGTGACGTCTTACTGCCTAACCCTTCTAAGAGGAGGCCCTTGCCCTGCAGTGGGACAAATTAACGGGCTTATATTTATTTATTAAGGTACCTACCAAATATCTCAGTTTATGTTTACTTGCAAACCGATATCTTTAAACAACATATTTACATGAAAATAATTATAAATACCAGAGATAAATATTTTGTAAATAACGTTGTCCCATTATAAATAATGATCCAAACTGCAGAACTGGTCACTTTCAGTTGAAGTCTGAAAAAGAAGAAGTCGGAAAATAACTTTTTTTTTAATGTAAAAAATGGTGTAAAGAACAACTGTTTCAATTTGTTCCAAAATGATAATGAAGTTGATTACTTTATTATGTCTCTTCGCATCTACTACCACGGGTAAGCTTCATTTTTAATCCATATTCATTACATAATATGGAATTCCAACGTTACTAATGGTTCAGAAGAATATCGTCTACTTTAAAACCAGGGACCAAATGCATGTAAATGCATGTAAACTGTTGCTAAAAATACTCGACAAAAACAATTTTCATTGTTGTTTTTTGGGTTTATTTATAATACAATTTGACAGTAACAGTCACTATTGCAATGGCAATATGTTAGTGACAGAATCACGTAAAATTGACTTATGATAACAATGATAATGATAACAAAGATTCAATTGTTTCAATCGAGATTTTTTAGCAACAAAGTTACATAATCAGCCCCATGATCTAAAATTTAATAATGGTCAACTGAGCCCACGATCGAATTTGAAATAAAAGACGATCAAAACAAAAACAAAAGACGAGTGAAATGAACCCAAAAGACGATCGAAATACTTGACCAAGATCTAAGGTCAGCTGCATCGCAGCGCCTTAAGAATGTGGGTACTGTTACCATTCCGATACAAACATAGTACCTACCAAAATAGAATTATTTTATAAAACAAGTTTTTTACCTTAATATCGGTATTATTCGGATCAAGATTTTATATGTACCTATAGGGCCCCCCACCACAAGGCTTTCCAAAATATTTATTCGAAATGAAATAAAACAGAGATACATTTCGTTCATTTTTACAGCGTAAATTACTAGTTTACATCACATTTGTTTTATATTATTCCCAATAAAAAGTAATTTACCCTCTGTTGTGTAATGTATCTGTTTTATTTAATTTCGAATGAATATTTTGGAAACCTTGTGTTGGGGGCCCTGTAAAAATAAAATCGTAATCCGAATAATACCGATATTAGGGTAAAAAAAAATTTTAAATGATGTCTATTTATTTATTTAAAAAAGAGTAGGTAGAATTTCCTCATAATGTAGTTTCAGGCGGTGAAGATTTTGATTTACCCGTTGAGAAGAACTACACCTGCGGAATAGACAACACGGGAAGCGACAGAGTGTATGACGGAATTTATGAAATGGAAGAATATCCCTGGATGGGTATATTATATTATCCCGAAGGTATTTCTATTAGGCCCTGCGCAGACGACAGACTATCCGTGACGCACTTTTTAGTCTGTGAAAATAGAACCTATGCAATTATATGCAGTAACGCACACGACGCGCAAAAAGTCTTTTGCATTTTTGTGCCTTTTTCGCAGACTTTTTGTGCGCCACAGACTCGATCGCACAAAAAGTGTGCCGTCTGCGCAGGGCGTATTTTGGCGCCAAAATTTCTTTTTAAGCTATTGCATTGCTTTTATCGCGGGCTTAGGCTAATTCCGTAACGAAAATAAAACCTAACACCCCCCACTCCGCCTACCATGTAGCGCGGTAAAGCTATTGCTATGCTCTATATCACTGGGAAAAAATACAAGTGATTTTTAGGTTAATTTTGCCGACTTATTAGGTGAAACGCAGACATTCGACTAAGTAGGCTAATTCTACCTAGTGCACTTGGTAAAGCAAAAGTCGGTAAAATTTACCTAGTCCACCCTTAACCAACTTATTAGGTAAACACTATGATTTGGTAATTAACCTACTTATTAGGTAATGGAATATTCATATTCATATTCATTATACATAGTAAAATCAACCTACTCACTGGGTATATCGACCCTACTATAAAGGTATTACTAACCTACTTGATAGGTAATATACACCTACTCGCTAGGTAGTTCTAGCCTACTAAATAGGTACCATTAACCTACTCACTTGGTGAGTACATGTTAATGATACCTATTAAGTAGGTTAGAACTACCTAGAAAGTAGGGTTACAGTACCGCGTAAGTAGGTTAGAACTGCCCAGCGAGAAGGTGTATATTACCTATAAAGTAGGTTAGTAATACCTTCATAGTAGGGTGGATATACTCAGTGAGTAGGTTAATGGTACCTATTTAGTAGGCTAGAACTACCTACCGTATATTACCTATCAAGTAGGTTAGTAATACCTTTATAGTAGGGTGGATATACCCAGTGAGTAGGTTAGAACTACCTTTGTTTTTCTTTGATCCCGGCGGCACTGCAATGCCGGGCTGACCCGTGACGGGAGTGGAGCGAGCTCCGAACATCCCGTCGCTTTACAAAAATCAGTTTAATATACTGGTCCTCCAATGGAGGAACTTTCAGATATTAAGCTGAAAAGAACAGATACTACACTTTGATCTTAGCCAAAAGGCAAGAAGCGATACTGTAGTAAAATGTACGAGCGGTAGTCTATCGACAGAGGTGAATAACGATACCGCGATTCAGAGATACGAGTGTTTATGTTGTCCCGCCATCTATCATCATCATCTATCACTTTGTATTTCTCACCAACTCCATAGGTATTATTAACCTACTTAATGGGTAATATTAGCAAAATGACTAGGTAATGTATATACCAAGTTAGTAGGTTGTATTAACCAACTAATTTGTTAGTAATAACCTAAGCGCTATGTAGCCCCCAACTAACCTAATTGTTAGTTACTACCAACCTACTTATTGGGTGAATGTCGAAACTAAAAATACCTAAATTAGGTTTAATTAACCTACTTTTTTGGTAAACATACCAAAATAGTCGGTTGCCGATACCTACTAAGTCGGTTATTTTGGGTCTTTATAAAGTAGGTATTTTTAACCTAAATAATAGGTTGATTGTACCAAGCTATTGTGTAATTATTACCAAATCAATAGGTTAATTCTACCTACTTAAAGAGCAAGTTGATAAACCCAATTAGTAGATTATTTTAACCTTAATAAGTAGGTTGCATTTACCGACTCAATACGTTAATGTGTACCTACTATTGGTTAAAACACGGTTTTACCAAAAAGTAGGTTTAGTCTACCGACTTTTTGCATTACCAAGCGCACTAGGTAGAATTAGCCTACGTACCTAATATGTTTTTAGGTACATTTAACCTAAATTAGGTACATTTTACCTACTTTTGACATTAACCTACTAGATTAGGTTTGTAATTACCTAACTTTTTTCCCAGTTTTACTATGCTAAATTCTATCTCTCTATCATCCGAGCAATGTCCCAGTTGCATCCCTCTCGGGAGCCCGGGATTCGCTAAACCCTAAACCACGAATAAGATTCTTTTTATTAGCGGTCGGCGCAGTAGGTAAGTCATCATTGACCGTACCTTCTGCATATAGATTTGGGAATATTTTTACGGACACCAACCCTCCTAGGGACTAACCAGTTTATCCGCCACCTTAGCCAAGTTGAACTGTGAAATGTAATTTGAAACGACCTTGAATTGGAATAAAGCTGTATTTTACGAAATAATCTATATTTATGAGAAGGAGCTCATTGGCCTAGCTGCAGCCGATTTTAAATGGTCGTGCAGGTTAAGCAATACTTGACGCGGTCAATACTTGGATAAGTGACCGATAATTTGTGTGGCAAGAAATCACTTTCTCAAGCTCCTCTAGTTTAATAATATTTAATATTTTAATTAACTCCTCCTCTAATATTTCTCTAACAAATTCGCCGCGGCACGTTAAGAAGTTGGTCCCGGTTGTTATCTCAGATAGTAGTCGTTAGGTCAAGTTAGAGGCTAGTTACAATTCTGAGGCAAATTACTGTTTAGGCATACTGAATTTTAGGTAGTTTGCTTAATAGGGATTTCGTTTTTTAGACATCACCATTAGTCTTAGTCAATTTGATTTTTAGGTAACTTGATCAGGAAGGCTTTAGATAACTTAAAATTTCACAACCAAATAATTCTGTTTTATTTTAGGAGGAGTCAAGTATACAACGGCTGTCGTATTAGTGACAAGGCAAATGGTTCTAGCATTGTCACAGGAAATACAAGGCTTGAATCCGCGTAAAGACGATTTTAGGTACAGTCAGATTACCAATTAAGTATACAGCACGCAAAATTATCATGGGTGCTGTATGCTTAATTGGTGATCTGACTGTACATAACATATTACATAACTTAATAATTTAAGTAACCTACATTTACCCCCTTACATAGACGATGGCTAAGTAATAAGTTTAACAATTAACTATACAGCACGAATAATAATTTTGCGTGCTGTATACTTAATTGGTAATCTGACTGTACATATTACAACAGAAAGCAAATACCGATTTTTCTATTCCGATATCAACAGATGACGTCATCCATGGAAATGTTCAAGGATGACATCATTTGTTGACACCGGAATGACATACCTAACGTAGAAATTTTTGTAACATCCTATCGGCCGTTAACATGTCATTATTTGAAGGTAAATACATTAAAACCACGTCTCAGGAGTTTTAGGTTACATATAGTACTTGGACCGTGCGTATACACGCACGGTCCAAGTACTATAGCTAACTTGGCCTAGCAGTCATTAAGTCAAGTTAGAGGCCCTAGTTCGACCTGAACATAACACTCTAACGCAGCATCCTACGTGGACGATTGTCCGTCCGTCCGTCTGTCAAGAACCTTTTTTTTGCAGAAGGTCAGCTAGAGTAGTTATCGGCAAAACTTGTCAACATGAAGGGCACAGGGTTCGAGACTACGTATACCATCATGAGTTTGATTATACACACCAATGTTCCCTGACTCTTGTAATGCTAGAGGATGATCATCTGGCTGGTGAGGATCACACTAAAGGTTTCTGAATACGTAACGTTTACTGGACGGGACGTGCCAATTTCTACATATAAAAATCTCGTTGGGGCGACGATGGAGGGGATGGCACAGGATTTTTGTATGTAGAAATTGACACGTCCCGTCCGGGAAACGTTACGTATGCAGAGTCCCTAATACTATACGTATGTGTCCGATCATAAAAGGGTTTGTTCTAGACGTCTAGGCGAACTTTTGTTCTACAATTTTTGGAAATGTTGGCTGTTTGAAAAGGGTAAAAAAAAGGAAAGTGAAATATTTGTTTTGCCCTGGGAACACTGTAGCTTGCTCTGACCAACTAGTCACGTGGGCCACACACCACTGCTCTCTCTCTCATCCGAGCGATGTTCCCGGTTGCATCCCTCTCGGGAGCCCGGGGTTTGCTAAACCCCAAATATTTGAGGTGGCGCAGTAGCTAAGTCATCATTGACCATAGGTACCTTCTGCTAGTAGATTTGGCAATATTTTTACGACCGGCCGCCTACCTGACACCAACCCGTCTACGGATCAAGCAGTTTATCCGTCACCACGCAGAAATAACTGAAGTTTTGCTAGTCCTCCCAAAATCCCTTAGTCGCCTTTTACGATACCCACGGAAATAGATAGGGTAACCCTAATCTATGCCGGGGCTACACACCACTGCACACTAGGTTAAATTCATGTTAAAATTAATCTTTTTCAGTTCAGATCTTACACACCTTTTTCATTTCAGATCTTACACCCATATGTGGTCCACCAGATTTTTACTATCGTGATACCAAATATTTCGTAATGACAGTCACGGAAAGTAAGATTTTATTTTACTATCAAGCATGGACTTTAGCGTTGTTTCCAAACCTCATGTGAAAAGTCATTTTAAATACCGATAACACCGATAAGAAAATAAAAATTAATAACCTTTCAGACTGTAAATATTCCCGCGTTAAAGTATACGAAGTGGAAACTGTTTCTAATACCTTTTGCAATTATTATTACACGAAAAAAGGAGTGAGTATATACCTCCTAGCATAGAATAAATTTATACTATAAATTATAATAATAATTAGTTTTATAATATACTAGCAGAATCTCGCGGTTTCACCCGCGTAAATTCCGATCCCGTGAGAATATCGGGATCAAAAAAACCTATATTACTCAGGGTGAATGAAGCTTTCTAATGTAGTAGAGAAAGAATTTTTGATATCGGCACAGTAGTTTTTAAGTTTATTCATTACAAACATACAGACACACACACACACACAAAAATACAAATCTTTCCTGTTTATAATATTAGTGTAGAAGATCCAACCATAATGCACGAAGTGATATAGGTAATATGTACTTATATTATGTTCAGAAAACTTAAAACTTATAGGTCGACACCGGGCAAAATTAAATAACCATTAGATTTTTCTTCTGTTTTCGCGATGTTGTTGTATTGAAATTAAAGACATTTTTCGATTTTAATCGCGTAGTGTTTATTACTTTTCATTCATGTATCAGTCAATCCTGAAAAAGGGACCTGTAAAGGTCTCAAAAACATTGAGCGTTGAAACAATGCTAAAAGTAATGGACACGATGCGATTAAAACCGAAAAAATGTCTTGAATTCAAATAACCATTTTCAATTTGTATCATCAGCTGGACACGGAAAAACAGAAGCCATCACATCAAGTGTGTGCGGTCGGACATAGGGGGGGTTTTTGTACGTTGCGGAGTGGGACTCTTCTGGCCATGAAACAGGGAAATCATTGGAGATTGGTATTTATTTACTACTACCATCGTCCCGCGGTTCACCCGCGTAAGTGCCGATCCCGTGGAAATATCGGAATCAAAAGTAGCCTATGATACTCAGGGTGAATGTAGCTTTCTAATGGTGAAAGAATTTTTGAAATCGATCCAAAAGTTTTTGAGTTGATTCATTACAAACATACAACACACACACGAACATACAAATCTTTCCTCTTTATAATATTAGTGTAAATAGTTGGTCGACTACCACGCATGCGAGGCACTACGTATCGCCATCGATTGAACATATCGACAAAAAGAAGCATTATATATTATGTACCGTGACACTGGTGGTACTTTATGATTCTCCACACACACTACTAGCGTTTGGGGGACATGATCTGTCTATACGGGTACCTTCAAAAATACAGTTAAGGAAACCAAATTATCTGGGCACATCCAAGTGTTATACCATATACAGGCATAATTCTTTCTTCCCTAGAGCGGTCGATGCGTTTAATGGACTGACTGATTCTGATTACTTTGAGGTGGATCTCTTTGTCACTAAGCCGATTGCAATCAGAAACACATTAGTGCGACACTGGTTTGACAGACACTCGTCTATTACTTCATGATTTAAATTATAAATCTCTAGTAAAATGTTACTTATTAATATATTTCAAACTACCATTCCTTGCAAGCGTGTAACTAGTATTAATTAGTCTCTTATGTGTGTAAACATGTAAATGGTTTTTAGTTATCTTTTTAGTATTGTAAGCTGTCATGTATAACTGTATGTTTTCCTGTTAAATAAAAATAAACAAATAACTGATCCCGGATGGTAACTCTTGGGAGTGGCCTAATGGTACAGCAGCTTCCTGCAGCTTCCTATACCTGCTTCAAGCAGGAGCCGTATTTTAGAACCACTGGAATTTAATTCGTATGCGAAAGTTCGAATTTCGCATGCTTGCTCTCGCTCGTTGTGTATGTGCGTGAGTGAGACCGTGCACCCATTCATTAGCTTTTCACATACGAATAGATTTTTTGATGCTTCAAAAATACCACTCCAGCTCATTTTCCACGAAAACACTGCGCTTATCGGCGGTGATTGGTGACAAAGTTATAGATATTGCCTGCGCCGACTACCCCCGGACCGAATTCGATAAGCGTTGGTAAATCGGCACTGGAAACCAGCGTTCTTTCTGTATAGGCACGTAACGTAGTATTCTGCTTGTCCATCAGCTAGGTTTCGGAACGTACGGTCCCGGGTGTGAACATCCGACTCGCTTTATGGACTACAGTGCATACAGGCAATGGGTGTACAACACGGTTGCACGTGTCGGCAGGCAAGCGATCACCAAACTGGCAGACAACCACGTGATCATCAGAAGAAGTAAGAAGAAGATACCACAGTTTACGTAATAGTTGGTGCGCCTAGTGACGCTCTTAACTTCTCGCTCTCAATTAGATTAAATACATCACTCATGTTATCGCCAAATTTTCAGCTTGGTGGGAATTGATGTAACCTTGAATGTCTAATTTGGTCTAATTTGACCGGACTATAAGCTTCTGCCGCATGTTACTATTATGACTTAAGAACATGGCGACTGTTACCATTTCCATACAAACTTAATACCAAAATAAATTATGAAAAATTTAATTTTCTACCTTAATATCGATATTATTCGGATTTAGATTTTACTTTTAAAGGGTTCCCACCGTTTGTATGGAAATGGTAACAGTCGCCACGTTCTTAACTGTTCTAACTGACTAACCTAACTTACTATCCTTACTAACTTTCTAAATATTAACTTACTGTCCTAACTTTTCTATCCTAATTTATTGTCACCAACTATCAGTTATAGGTCTACGTCCTCTTAACTCGACATAGGGGTACAGTGACCGGTAGATAAGTTGAAACATTTTGACGTGGAAGGGGAAAGTTCGCGCAGTACTTTTACTTGCGACTTCTATTAAAAATCGACATCTGCGCATCCGCCATTTTTTTCAACTTATCTGCCGGCCACTGTTTGTCGATTTTCATTCAGAAATGTCCTGTTAAGGGCCCTATACTGAAAAACTGAAAATCCATGTCGGGCGCATCGAAAATTGTTGATTATTTCATGACGGAATGTCGTAGAACTTTTTTTTGTGTACAGATTGTAGGCGACATTGTTTCCGATATTTTAGTTTCCATACAAATATGTCGAAACGTATTGAAGCCTATCGACATTTTAGCCAAATCAGACATTTTTTGTCTAAAATTTGGATAGGCTTTGCACCAATAGGAGGTTCTTGTCTTAAAACTACACCAAAATGTAGGAAACAATGTCACCTACAATCTGTGCACAAAAAAAAGTTCTACGACATTCCGTCATGAAATAATCAACAATTTTCGATGAGCCCGACAGGGATTTTCAGTTTCAAGGTCGTTGACGTTGATACTCCTCTTAAGTTAACCGACACTTGGTTACTTCTATTTCTAACCGCCTAAAATTATTTCCAGGATTGGCGTATCCTCAAAGATTCGGCCTATGTGATCCGGAGGAGAAAACTAATGTTTTATTTGAGGACATTGTAAAAATTCTCAGTAAAAGATATTCTTCTAAAGCTGTTTATAATGTAAGCAAATATAGATTGTACATATAGGGGGCGTCCATAAATTACGTGAGGTGTTTTTTGAAATTTTCTGTCCCCCCCTCCCCCCCCCCCTCCTGTGGGTTTCTTACGTAAACACGTTGGATTGTTATTGTAAAAAGAAAAAAAAAATCTAAATAGACCGTTGCAATAACGAACTAACAAACTGTAGAGTGTGTTCAGTTACTGGAGCAGTAAAATAGGTACAGGTGCCGTAGCAGATTTTTTTTTCAGTGTGTACAATCTGGATTAAATGGACCAAAATAGTATATTTTTTTTTGTTTCAATCAGAAAAAAATTTCCGTGATATTTACCGAGACCCTTCCTCTCACCAACGTAAGATTAGATGAGATTTGACTCGTAACCCCCCTTAAAAATCTTACGTAATTTATGGACGCCCCCTTATCTATGCGATGATAACTATGATAACGTTCTAGGGTATAAAAAAAACAAAACAAAATAATTTCAAATCCAATCATTATATTTCAGTGATTACATCCTCTTGCAAGAATAAAGATTAGCCTTTACCCGTACCTAATTTTTTTTATATAATTTTATATTTCAGCTCTCTCTATTGCAAAACAATGACTATTCAATTCATGCGTTATTCTTTACGCTGAAAACATAAAAGACCCAAACAGGCCAACCGTCATTGACCTAAGATCTAATAAGAACACACAAAAATATAAACGTCCCTCAAATCCAACTCCCATAATAAACATAAGAAAATGGTGTCCTACTGCCTCTGGATTATGTGCAGAAACCGAATACCATCAGCTTTACTTTTCTGTATCAATTACTTTCGAATTTCATGTAAAATTTAGTGTCCAAGTGTATGGGAAACCTATGAAAGTGATGGACCCAGAGATGCTGATGTTGCATCGTAACAAGATGGACGGCAAGAGCCCGGTAATTCCTAGTTATGAGGTTGTTTTGGCACATCTAAGAAAGAATAAAGGGAAGAGGAACCACTTTTGGTTCTATAAAGAGGACGTTGCAACTACTTCAACAACTACTTGAAGGGAATTGAATTGAACAACTACAACTACCACAATAACGCCTAATGCTATAAACTCTAAATATTTGTAGTCTACAAGAAAAAAAAAATCTGTATTCTCGATGTTGTATTGAAATGGGGTGGCACACGCAAAGCTGTAAGTAGATGGCGCTGGCATCAGATGATCTTTTTTTTTCTTTTAGATCTTTTTTTTGATCCTCCACCAATGGAAACGCCGAGTTTTTTTTTTATTCTTTCGGTCTCAGACCGATATGGCCAATTTGGCGCCGAGAGTTGTAAAAAACACCTGTTTGACAGTTCTTAATTCAAACCTAAGATTAGTCGACAAACGCCCTCTGCCGGGATAAAAAGTTAGTGTTCCTCCTCATTAAAGACATTTTTCGGTTTTAATCGCGTGGTGTTTAATTACTTTTAAAAACTAGTTTTTTTTCTTAAAAGTAATTAAACACCACGCGATTAAAACCGAAAAATGTCTTTAATTTCAATACAACATCGCGAATACAGAAAAAAAATCTAGTTGTAGACTAGAAAAGCTAAAAGCTAAGAGTAGCATCGTTTCAACGTTCAACGTTTCGAGATCTTTACAGGTCTTTTCTTCTTCTACATTAATATTTAAGTTTAGCTATTGCTAAATTAAATTGTAGGTATAATATGTACATAAAATAAAATAAAATAATTGCTTTTTAAAAAAAATGCTTTCAAACTTTTAATTAGTAAAATCTACGGAGCATATCCCCCCCAGCATGTTACTGGCATAGCATAGCAGAGCCAAAACCTTGGGGGAATTGGGAAGTGATAGAAATCTTTCTCATGCATGATTTTGTTGGTAGGCCACCAGTTCTCAGTGGTCTCGTCCGTCATAAACGGGTTGGGTATGCGGCGGGGGTTCTCAGGGAACCCATAGATCGTTGCTTCGATGCTCGCCTTGAAAGAGAAGTAGAAATTGAACTGGAGGAATACCGCTGACTTGAAATACAGGAAACACTCCGTTCTGGAATCAATAATTAATTGTAGGTATATTTGAAACGCATAGTAATTTATTAAGCAGTAATAAGTAGATAGATAGAAACTAAATTAAATCTAGTAAACATAAAAAATATAAAGGAACATTTGTATTGACTAAGTCAATTACGGCCAAAAGTGCCAATTATGTAAGTAATTGTAAATAATTTGTTTTCAGAACCTATATGATTTCATATGCCGAACTGGCCAATAAAAAGGAACTTATATAACTTATTGTTGACCTAACCACCACCTGACATTAAACCTATATTATGAACAACATTATGTATGATGTATATTGCATGTTTATATAAATAAAAAAAATTTGCAAGACATTGCAACATTTTTTTAATCTAGTCCCAAACCCAAACCATAAGAAACGATAGTTCCATATTTATTTATTATTAAGAATTTATTTAAAAAAAAAAAAAAAAAAAAAAAAAAATCAGCTCCACCAGCATAGGTGCATCTGGGGTGTATAGTTTACATATGTCGACTCGACATAATGTTCCTGTGCTGTCATATTATGCCAGCCTATCATCATTTCAGCTGTAAGAAGTCCACTGCTGGACATAAACCTCCCTCATAGATTTCCAGATGCTTCGGTTATAAGCTGCCTGCATCCACCGTGAACCCGCGGCCTTAACCAAGTCGTCCGTCCATCTCGTTGGTGGACTTATGACAACGCTGCGCTTATGCCAGCCTATAGCAGAACAGTATGGTACAGTAGCCTATGAGTGCACAGGTAGCCGCTTACTTCCTATAGTCTCGTGGTCTCTCCTGCCCCCTCGGGCTGCCCTGTATCTCGCGATGGCAGTAGTGCTCGATCCACATGGCTGCGTTGCTCTTTGCAGTCGTCTCTTGCAGGTTCACAATCGCGCACGAAAACGATGCGACGTCGGTCACCACCACCTTCAACATACACACTTACCTTAGTCTATACACAAATTATCATAGAACTGGACTGGTCTCTATTAGAGACTAGAAGGAGAAAGGTCGCCTGATAGTGCTTCACCAGTTCCAAAGTCAAACTGTTCGGGTAATTACTCACACACCTTTGAAAAGATGGATCAAAATTTGAAGCCGTTGTTAGACCTACCCACCATTCAGGTCATTCTAGGTAATCTAAGGGTTAAAGCCGTGCAGAATAATCATTACACTGAGTCAGATTGCTTGTCTATTGAGTAAATTTGAGTAACATGAGATTTTAGGTAAACTCACGAAAAAATATCCTTGGCCAAAATTTTTGCTTATCAGAAGTTCAAAAGATTCCTTATAAATGACAGAACCCCTCTTGCCTCGCTCGCACTGCCCCTGCTCCTTTGGAATTTTTTTATCCGCTGCAAATAGGAAGGTACGTTTATTTAGATACATATCTACGGCTCTGCAAAGTTTTCTACCTTATTTGACCAAAAAGCAAGTCATCAGCCTCTAGGGCTTAAGTTGCGCGTTTAAACCCTAGGGCATACGGCCATTTCGACACAACACAAAAAATTGGGGTATTTTTTTGTATCATGCGCTTACTTTAACCAAATATTAAAATTGCCATGACTTTGTAATTTACGTTTTATCGAGTATCTTAATACAATCATCATTGGTTTTTCGAGTCATTTATTACTGACCAGCGTACATGACCAGCTTGATGGGCGAGAGTCTCCTAATGCCGATGCGAGTTGCCTCCGTATCCTCGTCGTCAGCAGACGAGGCGGCCGTCACTTCGTCGTTGATCCAGGGTAAGTAGTCATAGAGACTCATGAAGCGGGACGGAGCGCCGCACCCAGGGCCGCGCACTGAGAACCCTAGCTGAGAAAATTATGGAGTAGAATATTATAGAAAAATGTGAGCCATCACGGGATACCTGGCAGATGTCAAACATTGACTCGCTACGTACGTCTAGTACCTACATATTATATATAGCGTGGCGTGGCGTCGTCACGGCCTGTATCCCCATGACAATTTTTAGGTTTACTCTCGCCTATATGTATAGTTTGTATGTATGTATGTATAGTTTTTGATGTTTCACATCAAAAACTTTTATTAGCTTAAAACAAACGACACATTAGAAGACAAAAATAAGACAGGATAATGAATAGCAAAAAAACATGAAAGCCGCAATCCAAGAAGCCGTGTGTTGCTAATAAGGAGTTAGCCTCAGCATATGTTGCGGGTACGTAGTGCAACCGCAACGCTGGTCTTCCGACTAGATCCTTCTGGTGGCGTTCATAGAGGCTTTAGATTTCCTAGATTTAGATGGTAGATAGATAGATAGATTTATATGGTGACGTCTCATCACTATCAGGCGATCTTTCTCCTTCTGGTCTCTAATAGAGACCAGTCCAGTTCAGTCCAATTCTTTGCATTTACCAAATAAGCTTTGCCTCTCCCTTTCACTCCCGTAGGAACAGTTTATTTTAAATTACACTTTTTAAGAAAACACTCTCACCACAGACAAATTTATAGATATATTATGATATTACTCACCAGCTGCCAGTGTCCCCAGGCCTGGCGCGTGATAAGCGCTTGGCCAGATTCCCAGATGCATACTTCCATCGGATGCTCCGACACCGCGCACGTCGGAGACACGGGAGCTCGCATCTCAAAAGTCAGCTGAAACCGGAACCGATATTGCTATTAGATAAGCTATAATACGTCGTCATCATCATCATCCAAGCGATGTTCCCGTTTGCATCCCTCTCGAGAGCCCGGGGTCCGTTTTCCTATTTTTACGTCTCCCCTTCGCACGATCTTCGCCAACCCGCGTAGTGAGGCCATTCGCACGCATATCCGATCTTACTACCTAACTAGCCGCATTCTTGCAATTATATGTTTAAAATAAATTAGTAACATTACTTATACCTAAAGAACGACTGAACCGATTTGAAAGTGGTGAGAAGGTAGCTTAAAGCCAGGAGACGGACATAGGATATAGGTTCTTTTAATTTTATAGTTTCCGAAACTGCAGTAAATTATTACCTACTTTTTTGAATTCTACCAAAAAAATCTGCTCTTAAAGAACTAGATAATAGGCAACCATCTTCTCAGTAAAATACTCCTTTATTTTTTTTATTTTTTTTAACGTGGGAAAATCTGATTAAGACCGCGGTGTGCGGCCGGGGTATACCCACTAAAAACCCACGGTGTCCTTCTCGCCGCTATTGCCAGAGCTCGTCGGAAACCTTACGGAGGAACGTCGACGAGCTCCAGCGGCGGGTGGTCCCATCGGACCCCTTCTCCGAAAAACCCCTTGACGAGGTAAAACTGTCTCGAGTGGCGGCGCGGACACGCCGCCGCCATCTCGGGCTCTATTGTTGGCGACTGACCCCCCCGAGTCAGCCGCCAAGAGCCGGAGTAAAATACTCCTGAATAATGGTACACACATACTTCATTTTTTTTGTAATAGTCGTCGCATTCCCTCGTATCCACAAAATTCACGCTGTAAGCTTCTTTTTCTAGTTTACCGTTCTCTAAAATAAAAATAAAAGATTTACTTAATATAAATTAGAACAAAATAAACGGTAAAACGGCCCACGCCCACACTATGTGGACGTGTCACAAAAATGAAATAGAACCACTATTCTTACCACTTGCCATCTTCACAGTAAATAAGTCTACAAACGTTACTTGTCCTCGTAATGGCAGACAGACAGGCAGCACCGGCTCTAAAAATACACAGAGAAATATAATATTTAGCCTTAAATTAGGTACTTACTTTTTCTCGAAAATATTTCGAAATAGGTTAGTAGTTGTACTGGGTAGATCCAGATTCCCGACTCCAGCTTAGATAGCAGATAAGGCGATTGTACGTAGGTCAGGCTATTTTGACCTATTTCTGAAGTCGGGTATTGCACGTGCGAGTGATAATTAGGTACTTAATTGAGTATTTGATACCCACTTGGATTATCCCCGATGCCGGTTTCGCCGTATGTTTTAACTCTGATCAGGGCGATGGTAGCGTAAGTGACTTCCTGCTCAAACTCAGGATGCAGTATGTAGTCCATAACATCCATCGCGTACTGTGTCTCCTTGTTGTGCCAAAGGAGAAGCTTTGTCGTGTTCCTACACAGAAATTACCAGAACTTAAAAATTCATCATTGCACCACCATCAGGGGAGTCTGAGGAGCTCATTGACCTAGCTGTACCTGCCGATCTTAAACAGTCCTGCGGGTTAAGCTTCTTGGCGTGGTCATTATACTTGGATGGGTGACCGATAATTTGTGTGGCGAAAAAAACATTTTCTCGAGCTCCTCCGTGCTTCGAAAGGCACGTTAAGCAGTTGGTCCCGGTTGTTATCTCGGATAGCAGTCGTTAGGTCAAGTTAGAGGCCTTAGGGTGATCTAAAAACTCTAACACTAGGTGAGCCACACCACTATATGAAAAAGAAAGAAAGGGGAGAAAGTGGTGCTACTGTGCAGGATATGCCCCACTTATTAACTTGCTAACTGTGCCCTGCTACCTGCACCTAGCGAACTTATATGAACACCACTGATGGCGCGGTGGATGTCGCTGATTTCAGGTCCTCAAAGATTTGAACTCGAGAGAGCTACACGTACCATTGACACGAAGAAGAAGAATGGGAGTAATTCCTGGATTTGAGTAGTTGTACATTATTTCTACAATCAAAACTTTAATGTGGCTTGGCCGTTTTGTTACCACAAAAACTATTGTTTAACAGAACACCCATGCAAAATAGCGAAACAGCCAGTCACATATTTCGGCTAAGATGGTGAGTTTGTGATTGTGAAGTAAGGTGTGGTAAGGTGCTTGTGGCTCTAAATGACATTTGATAACTTTTTGATAGCGCACTTGATAATTATGGTGTTTATCACGTCTTGGCTAGATTTTACTTAAAAATGTTTTTTGAGGGTGTTTATCGTAGAATGACCAATTACCCGTGTTTTACTTGGGATATTTTGAAACACTATCCATCTAAAATCCTATCCCCGCAGCGCCTTGCACGGTTAGTGCTTAATTCTGCAACCGCTTAAGGGTGGAATTTTGCACAGAGGAAGGTAATGGGTTGAAGATTGTGCGTGGGCGTGGTAGGTAGGTAATACAGTCAGGTAAACGATTCCAATCTCTCGCCATGACAAATATATGAGTGATCCATAATACAGGTAAAATAATAAAGGTATTCCTTACGCAATCTGTTCGTATGGTATTTTGGAGATGTCATCAGCTGGTGCGACCGCGTAGCCAGGGTGAATTAAGATCGCGTGGGTGAACACGGCATTATCTTTACCACCAATTTCTGTATCGACACAACAAACTAATTGAGTAACTTGGAAAACATTGAAATTTTTCGTTTTTCGGTTATATTCGCGTGGTGTTTATTACTATTAGCATTATTCCAACGCACAACGTTTCGAGACCTTTACAGGTCCCTAAAAAGAAGAAAAATCTTTGCAAACATTCTTGAAATTTTTACCTTAAATTAAAAAAAAACTAAAAAGGCCTGTGTGTCATTTGTAAAATACGGCCTTTGTGTGGCCTTTGTGCAGCTACAAAGGCTGCTACTTGTAGCGTGTGGCAATCATCAGCATCGACCATGCGAGTCCTTAGAAAACCTACGAAAAATGTCGGTGACGTTTTCTGTCGTCCATGGCTAATTGCGGCACTATATTGATGAAAGGACTACTAGAGACGCGACTCTCCATGCAAAGCAGAAAAGTCTCCAAGAGCGGTGTTGGTCTAGTGGTAGATACCGCGACTTTCATTCCGAAGGTCGTGGTTTCGGATCCTGGCCGAACGCGCACCAATGTCTTTTCTTTAAGAAAAATTTAAGTGCGCTATTAACATCGCTCTTACGGTGAATGGAAACCTACGACTTAAAGTCACGCAAAAAATGCCCAGTTATGCGGTAACACACAGTAAAAGTATAAGAGAAGTATAGTAAGTTGCTGTGAATTAAATTGTAATACCCACTAAAAGTATGTTGAACGACTCCTAGCCACGGAAAGCGGCCAATATCGGAAACATATCCATCCGGCAGAGACTGTTCGATATCTGTAGCACAACGAATGTGGTTCCAATTGATACTCTGAGTTCCATGCACTGAAATGGATTAAAATTAAAACATGGTACCCAGGGCCTATATTTTTGAATCGAAAATGTGAAGTAAGTGGAAAATAAGTTTTTTTTATGGTTCCGTAATAGCTAGGCAGTTGAAATTTTCACAGAAGATATATTTCACAGAAGATAGTGATAGACTTGCGCTGGTAGTAAAACAATTTTAACGTTTGCGCAACGTTCACGGATTGGTTGATCCAGTGTTTATTTTAGGGTTCCGTACAAAATTGTGATAGTGGTACGGAACCCTTCGTGCGCAAGTCCAACTCGCACTTGGCTGGTTTTTTTTTTTGCAACATGGCGAAGCAGAAGATAAGTCTAACTCTTGTAAAAAGTTAACGACCACGTCAATGTATTAGCTAGACTTACCTATTAGTATCACAAAATAAATTGATAACATTTTATTCAGCTCTCTAGAAACAGAAAGCACCCACTTCAGTTGTAATCATCGTAAAAAAACTGCATCATTGAATGATATCGCCAACATTTATACTTCCTATTGAACTATTGTTGATAGTAAAGCGACGTCGCCACCGGCGGTTCCATTGGGCCAGTCTTAGATTACCTAGATGGTGGGTTTCTAACAAGGTGTTCGAATTTTGATCCATCTTTTTAGGGTTCCGTACCTTAAGGTAAAAACGGGACCCTATTACTGAGACTTCGCTGTCTGTCTGTCTGTCTGTCTGTCCGTCCGTCCGTCCGTCCGTCCGTCCGTCCGTCCGTCCGTCCGTCCGTCCGTCCGTCCGTCCGTCTGTCCGTCCGTCTGTCCGTCTGTCACCAGGCTGTATCTCATGAACCGTAATAGCTAGACGGTTGAAATTTTCACAGAAGATGTATTTCGGTTGCCGCTACAACAACAAATACTAAAAACAAAATAAAACAATTATTTAAAAGGGGCTCCCATACAACAAACGTGTTTAAAAATAACAAGGAGTTTAGTTCAATGTGAGGTCGCTTCTGATTGGTCAGGACAAATCGAGTTGGTCATGGAATTCAAAATGGCTGCCCTATCTGTCAAATATACCAGTCTGCCTTACTTACCAAAGAGTTTCTTATAAGTTTCAGATTTTCTTTGTGCCAAGGTTTTTTTTTTTTATTGAGTGATTCGGTCGTTTGATGGGAGTAGAATCGAAGATAAATATTTCATATTTTCCTATAAAATTTAAAAATTGGTTGTTGTAAACCACTTTAGGGTTCCGTATCCAATTGTGATAGTGGTACGGAACCCTTTGTGCGCGAGTGTCGCACTTGCCCCGTTTTTTTAATGTGTTTTAACGAGTAGTTTCCCCACAGACATACATATAGCTAGACCACGCGAATTCATATCCTTCACGTGTCAGAAAACGTGAAAAACCCTGACAAAACGTCACCGTAGACGGCGCTAACTGGCAGTCCGCGCGCGTCTAATAATTCTCTGTTAAAACTAATATAATGTCTCGTTGCGTGATTAGTAACTGCAAAACCCAAAAAATATCGAGCACCCTAAAGCAGGAACCATATTTCCTGTGGCTGTGACGTGACAGTAGGTATTAAAAAGTCGGCACGCTCAGTTTCAATACAAATCGAGGTACATGTAACGTCTAGCTATTATGTTTGTCTGTGAGTTTCCCGAACAGTTTGACTTTGAAACTGGTGAAGCTCGTCCGTCAGAGACGAGTTTGAAATGGATTACTATCAGGCGACTTTTCTCCTTCTAGTCGTTGACGGTTTGAGTCTGTTTCTGTTTCTGACGCTGCTGGTGTCTTGGACGTGTGACGTATTTTCCAAATTGCATAGGTACTAGACTTCGCCAAGGGAATCGCGGCATTAACCAAATACCTATTTTAAAAAAATCCCACGAGCAAATCATGCAGGAGATTCGTTGATAAACAGCACAATTGTTAGTTTTGCTGCTGTTTATAAATTTTGTACGTGTATGTTAAGCGACGGTTTCACTTTCCTACTTTGGTTTGCATCCTAGATATCTGCAGACACTTACAGTAGAAGCAAAGTTCTTGGGCGCAAAATTCGATTTTGTCTTATTTTTCGAATTTCGAATAACAACAAATTGCTAACGAAAATTAAATGTGCTGCCAAAATTTAAATGCAGCTGACTTCTACGAAATTTCCGCGAATAATTGGATTTTGAAAAGTGCATTAAAATTTAGGATGGAGCGGTGGAGGTGCCGTCTACTATATAAACTGTGTTAGTATTAACTTTAAAGGTGATGTGTTGGTAAATTAGATATTGGCTTCATTCAATTAAAACTATTTTATTGTTTATAAAACTAACATAAATAAAACGCTAACGCCTTATTAATGAACAATGTATTCATTCATTCAATAAGCCAAACGTAGTGATATCATTGTGCTATACACTTAACCAACCAAAGTTTAGTTGTTATTTTATTAATAAGTTATAATATAGCGTGATTGGTTCAAAGCAAAATGAGAGCAATAACTAAGAATACACGATGACACTTAGAATTTACCAAGAACAGACATGCATGAATTTCTATATAATATGTGTGCGGTAAGTGTGGTATGTTTTAAGTAAAGTTTCAGTGTAAGTATCATCGTGTGTTTTGAGCTTATCATAATCATTTATAGGAATAATACATTAACAAATACATAACGCATGGTCGACGCAGAGCGGGATTTGAACCAATGCATCTTTACTCAATTCGGGTGTGACGACTTAATCAATGAGTCCACCGGCGTTGGTGACTCACACGCTGAATTTTTGCATCTGTGTTATACCATCTACTACAACTTAGGCACGCGGCATTGAAATACATAAATGTTCACACCCTAGTTTGTTAAATTATTTATCGCACTATAATATAATAACACAATTACACGCAAACTTAACAATAATTAAATAATTACACGCGAACTTAATAATAATTACACGCAAAATGACACAACATTAAGTGGTGCTTGTTATTTATTACTAACCTCTCATTTAGCAGAGTGTAGTCTTTATTTTTTACTCAGTTAATAAAGTTTTACAACTTTTGAAATATTTTACAAGGATAAATGCATCATCAAAAATTCACCCGTTACAGGATTCGAGCCTGTGCCCTCCGCTTGCCGGGTGAGTGCGTTAACCTCTATACCACAAAGGAACCCACGTGACACGGCGAATTAACGATTACGCTTCCTCCCAATTTTTTATTTACCAGTTTACCAGAACACATAATGGTTATGACCATGTATATTGGACACATCTCCATCTTTGTTATATTTATGTGCTAATTCATGATCTAAACCATATTCCTTCGGCTGAGGGAAACCATCATAACCATAATCACCTAGACGCGTATTCTTGTACCTACCATCTATGAATTGTAAAGGCGCAAGTCCCATATAACCGTCGTATATAAAGTCTAAAACGCTATGAACGTTTATAACCGTGAAATAATGACAAATCTCTTCTGATCTCAGGTGCATGGAGAAGGCAGCCATGCCGATGAGTCCGTCATACAGCCAATACCTGTTCTGAAGAGCTCGGTGCCATGCGGCTCCTGATTCGATACCAAATTTGGCCCAATTTCCTAAAATGCAGTGAAACCAACCCCATTCTGTCTGGAAGAAAAAGTCAAAGTTTTTGCCTAGGAAAATAAATAAATAAATATTTCACGACGTTTCACACAGCGCAATCTAGCCCCAAACTAAGCACTAGGCTTGTACTATGGGACAACGGATACACAACATAATTATCATACTTCTTTTTTTTTGGAAATTCTACTAATATTGTAAACGCAAAATTTTGCAAGTGTGTTTGTATGTGACTTTGTTACTCCTTCACGCAAAAACTACCGAACCGATTGTAATGAAACTTGGAACATATATGGTTGGAGACTTTTTATTCCGATATTCCTGCAGAATCTGGACTTACGCGAGTGAAACCGCGGGGCGCAGCTACTACATACATAATACATAGAAAACACCCAATACATATTCGATACTAAAATGTTCTCAAGATCGTTAAATTTATGTCGAAAACGACTTAGTAATTTGTAGACGTTTCGCTAAAACTTTTGTCTTGTTAGTGATAAGAAATATTTTTACAAGGACAAGCAACATCTTGAGAGAAGACATCAAACTACACAAAGTTTGCCTTCAGACCATGCCGTCGCGGAACAGAATTATACAACATAATATTATTTAATTCAATATGCCAATATTCAATGTCGCCACTAACTCTGTTGTGTGACGGTCTCACAATAAACGTGTGGTTTGGCGTGTTCTTTCGAATGGTAAACGTTTTATTCGAAACAGCTATTTTCGAAGCCTTCAGACGGTTTTAAATAAGCCCTCGAATGACTTTATTCAGTGTCGGTTTAGAGGCATAGTTTGAAGGCAAAGATTGTTTGGTTTGATGTCTTCTTCATACGAATACATTTGCAACAAGTGGTTTTATATAACTTTCGAACAATTTTATTAGATACCTTTCAAACTTCATTGGCCCATATCTCCGAAAAGTGTCACGTTAGGACATCATGTGACAGGATATTTTCAGTTTATTTATGTCTCGTCTATCCAAATAATATAAGTTTTATTGTGCGACAAGAGATCGAAAAAAAACAAAATGGATGCCGCCGACTATGCCAATGCCCATACATGAATTTTATGATGTCCTTTGTATGGAGAAAATAATAGGTATCCTTTCCCCTTAATATACATACCTTAGGGCAAGGAACTATATGCTTCTTTGTCCGTACGACATATTTAAACCAAGGCATCGGTACTTTTTTAAATGCCTTTACATATTGAAATCCGACGATATGTGCAATATCTTGATAACGTGGTGTAGATGATTTGTATTCTAGCCTGAAATATCAATAACATATATTAGTACCTACGTATATAGAACCACATCACATATTTTAAACAACAATGTGAGCCGTCACGGGACGCCTGGCAGATGTGAAACATCAAAACAGAACTTTTCGATGTCTTCGACAAAATCTTTAAGCCAACAAAAAAAAACTCATCATCGCGAGATTCGAACACCGTCATCTTCAGAACAGAAGTCCGAATCTCATATGGCTCTCGGTATGGCTCTTCTATGAATGCTTACATTTTACTAATGCAGGTACCTACTATCCATACATACCAATGTGGAGCACCTCTACTGCATGTATAGGCATGTGGCCTTAGATTAAAAGCCATAGTCCACAAGGATAAGTCGTAAGCGCAGGGGATGGGGTGTGATATGTTTACTGTGTGAGGTCTTGAGTACTGAAACAAAAATGGTTAAGCCTTGCTACTGAAACAAAAAAAACCGTGCGACACTCGCGCGGTTTTTTTTGGGTTCCGTACCTCTATCACAATTGGATAGAAATCGAAACGCAAACGTTAAATTGTTTTTAACCATTGGTGCCAGTCTTTCTTAAGTCACTAGATGGCGCTACTGGTAAAAATACATCGCGATATCGTTGCGTTTTATGTCATGCATCACGTTTGTTGTACGGGAGCCTCTTTTAAATATTTGTTCGTCCTCTTGGAGCGCGAAGTCGATACGCGCCATACCACTATGCGAAAAGAAAAAGAAAATTATACTTACTTTGGCGTGATGAGCAATTCTAGAAGGAAACGAATACTGTGAGCTGTTCCACATATATACATTGTTGTCATACCAGACTCCCAATAAATCAGTCAGAATATCCTTTTTTTGTGCCTTCAGTTTATTTAGGACCAGATCTGTTGAGGATGCTGTTGTCAGGACATGTCTGCGCGTGAGCACAGCGCAACCAGCTAGCGGTATGAACTTTTTGTAGACAGTGGTACAATAGCATCCTAGTAATCTTGGTATTTCCTGAAAATCGGTGACAACATGGAATTGGCCTTTTGTATCTATTACTAGCTGCGTCCCGCGGTTTCACCCGCGTAAGTCCCGTTCTCGTCGTAAATATCGGGATTAAAAGTAGCCTATGTTACTGAGGGCCACTGAGGCCACTGCCTTAGTTAGCTCTGGCTTTGGTGAGATCCCACCCCCCCTCATAGGATTGTGGGCTGAGGGTTTCGTAATATAAAATAAATAAATAAAATAAATCTAGATAGGTAGGTATTATAAAAGAAAGTCGTGTTAGTTACACCATTTATAACTCAAGAACGGCTGAACCGATTTGGTAGAAAAATTGGTGGGGAGGTAGCTTAGAACCGGGGAAAGGACATAGCCCACATAGGATACTTTGAATTCCTCTAATGCTGATTTTGAGGCGCAAACTAGTCTCAAACTAAGCACTAGGCCTGTAGTATTACTATTGTACTACAATAAATAGAAGAGTTAAAAAAAATAAACTTACATCATTTTGGTTTTGAATAAAGAACTTGTGAAATCCTGTCCAAGGATGAATCCTCACAGCAAAAGGAGACAATCTAATAGGCCTTTGAAATTCATAATAAATATTATATCTCTCAGGATGTCCTGTAAACGCTGGTTCATCAACTCGGTAGTCTGGCGATTCATAATCTAAAGGAATTTTAGCTTCGGAACCTTCTATAGTTTTATTCAGTTTTGGTTGGACCCTGCACGCAGAAAAAGTTAAGTAAATATTTACAATAACAAAAAACGTTATGAAATTATTACTTTTCATTAAGTGCTTTAGGGAGGTGAGGGAGGCTTATGTCCAGCAGTGGACTTCTTACAGCTGAAATGATGATGATGATTAAGTGCTTAAGCTTGTACTGGGCTTTCATAGAAATATTTTAAAGAAACAATACTCCTGCAAAACCCGCATCTTACTCAATCCGGAGACACGACTTTACCAATTAGACTAATTTTCGCAAGTATTGCTTCATCTATTACAACTTAGGCATGTTTTGCGGCACTCCGATGGCATTCAATTAACCCAATGTTCGCAATCTAGATTGTTAAATTAATTAATGCACTGGTACATTTTATTGGTAATTGGTATAATTTGATTTACACCTGCCATTTTGACGCTCACGATACTACTAGAAGGCACTGGGTCGTGGAAGCGCCAAATAGGACCCAGTCCAGTAGCTCAAAAAGTAATGGACAAACAAACAAACTTACCATTCAGGCATATGCATTTCGTCCAACTTGCTGAAGCTTCTCTTTTCCCTATGTTTTCTCGTTCGAAATAATGGTATAGGTTTTTCCATTTTAAGGGCAACAACAAAAAAATTGGAACACGCTACTTGGAATGTTAACACTCTAAAACAAATGAACTTAAGAGGATAGTCTCCATTCTCTTTCTCCATATAAACGTAGTTTACATTTTCCTCCCTGGATAAAGACATTAGAGCAAATATTTTTATGCCATAAAACTTATATCTGTCATGACTATGCATCTACCTTTTATTTTTTCATTTTATTATTTTTTATTATTATTTTAATTAGAAAATAAGAAAAAATAAAAAGGTGCATTGTCATGACAGATATAGGTTTTATGGCATAAACATATTTGCTCTAATATCTTTATCCAGGGAGGAAAATGTAAGCTACGTTTGTATGGAGAAAGAGAATGGCGACTATCCTCTTAATTAATATAACATTTGATTGTGTTGAATTTATTATTTTTGTCACATCAGGTCTCGTAAAGCATGGCGCGGCCTGGATTGGCCTGTGATAAAATGAGCGGCAGTTTCGGTTTCGGCCAAAATTGGCCGAAATTGGACTTTGGCCGAAACCGAAACTGATTTCGGAAGTTGTCGTGCACCCTCGCCTAACTTCGTTCCGCGTGTTTCGTTTTAAATTCGTTAAAATATAAGTAATAAAAATGTTATAATATTTTTTTTTAATTATATTAAATAAATGAGTACAACAAACTTAATATACTGTGTTTCCATTTAATGTACTAATTAAAGCAGAATAATGGGTAAAATGCACCAAATCCCAGTATTTTATGCAATTTTTTACTTGACCACGTGACTTTTGGTTTCGGTTTCGGCCGGAAAACCAGTTTCGGTCGGACTCTAGTTTTATTTTAATGTTGTACCTAGTCTCTCTCTCTCATCTGAGCGATGTTTCCGTTTACATCCTACTCGGGAGCCCGGGGTTCGCTATCCCCAAATATTTGGGGTTGGCGCAGTAGGTAAGTGATCATTGACCATACCTTCTGCTAATAGATTTGGCAATATTTTTACGGCCGGCCGCCGTATCAACCCTTCTAGGGACCAAGTAATTTATCCGCCACCGCGCGGGGAGAACTTAATTTCTGATGGTCCTCCCTAAATCCCTTACTGCCGCACTCAGAGACATTTAATGGTTACTTAAACTATCTTAAGTAAAGATTTTGTTTGTGAAATCCTTACTTAGTGATAGTTTAATTACCATTAAATGTCATTAAATGTTAGGTTTACCCTGGCTGTTCCAAATTGGCCATATCGGTCTCAGACCGAAATAAATAAAAAAAAAATAGGTTAGGTTAGGTTAGAAGAGATGGGGTTACCCTATTCTATGCCGGGGCTACACGGCCTAATGTAGTACCTAGTAAGTATGTAATAAATACGTCATTGTTACTCACAGGTATAAAATTAAATTCATTTTGGCAATGTAATTGCTACGTTAACCACATTTGCACTCAACAATCTTCTAAAATGGACTGTAACCTAACTCATGGTACGTAGTTAAGTTAGTGTTGCCAGTATACCTTGTAGTGGAAAAAACCTAAATATTGAAGTAAAATATCATCTTTTTGGGTTCGGCATCCTCCCATCATCAGACCCTCCCATCAGATGACCCAATAGATAGGGGTCAGTTGAGAGATAGAGATTTTGCTCTAGCCACTGACCCCACAGATTATCTATATCTATACTAATATTATAAAGAGGTAACGTTGGTTTATATGTAGGTAATTAGGTATTGGGGGTAATCTCCGAAACTACCGGACCGATTTAAAAAAATCACCAATAGAAAACTACATTATCCAGGAGTAACATAGGCTACTTTTGATCCCGATATTCCCACGGGATCGGGACTTATGCTGGTAAAACCGCGGGACGCAGCTAGTAAGTAAATAATATAAGTCATTTTGAAATTAACTATATTATGCTATCAATTTTTATGTTAATTTCTTCTTCTCCTATACTTATTTGGAACTTTTCTTTATTCTTATTCTTTAAAAAAAAAAACAATAATTTAAAATATCGACAATTGGCGATATTTCTTTTAGACTACCAACACTCATATTTTTCATGTTTGTTTACAAGTTTAAGAAAAAATCCATTGTTGAGTTCTAAGCAATAATGTGTGATGTTGGGAATGACTTGAAAAAAAAACAAACAAAAACATCGGTCAAGTGCGAGTCGAGCTCGCGCGAAGAGGTTTCTTTACTTACCCTTAATAGAATCACCAATTAAGAGGAAAGGATACCTACACGTTCTCCATACAAACGCAGTCGACTGTTTTCTCCCTGGATAAAGACATTAGATCAAATATGATTATTCCATAAAATCTGTAGGTATCTGTCATGACCATTCAACTACATTTTAGTATTTTTTATTTTTCTAATCTAGAACAGACGTAACATTTATAAAAATTAGAATTATATTGCTTGCATAATTGTTATTTCAATAGATTAGGTTAGGTACTGTATTTAATCACGTAAAAAAATAAAATGTCAGAAAAAATACATACCCATATTAGGAAAAAGGTATTTTGTCCGAAAATAGGATGAAATTCGAAATCCTTACTTAATCCTAATAATATTTTATGTCTGTCTGTCTGTTACGCTTTAACACCTAAACCGATTTTGATAAATTTTGGTACAGTATAGAGATAGATACCGCTGAAGTAACCCATCTCCAAGCCCACCTGCCCCAAAACGCTAGCACACCCCACGCTGAACCGCAATAGACAGCGTGCATTGCAGCACTGCAGCAGAAACGCTACAGAATTTACTTGTATTATTGTATTTATTAAGAACTGCATTCGCAATACCTGCAGAGGGGACAGTCCTGCCGAGTTACCATCTTGATAAAACGGTAAAAGTCTGTTCAGTTAACTTGGAGAACTCTCTGTCGACTGAGCCAGGGACGGATTCAGGACGAGCCTTTATTTATTTACGAGCTACTTAGCTAGCACCTGCGTAACTCCAGTTCCTGTGGGAATATGGTTATAAAAGGTCGCTCGCTCGGTCAGTAAGGTACTTTAACCTCTTAGTTTTTTTTTTCTAATTGTCATTGAACCTCGGCTCGGGCTACAGGTGCCATTCAGGTGCCGGCAAACATCATAAAAAATGGAGGATGCGCGAAGTCGATTTAACTTAGAAGTCGCACGTAAATATACTGCGCGAACTTACCCCTGCAACGTTAGTATTTTTCCAGATGTTTGCCGATACATCGAACGGATTGGATTCTTTTCGAATACAATTGTATGGCGTAAATTTTTCGTCAGAACTGACGACATTAACGTCATACAATTTTCGTTTGCACACAATTGTGTATAGAAGGAGAACTATGGTAGGAAAATACGAACGAAAGGCCAAATATTAAATTTTTGGCAAACAAATGTACCTACATCATCTTCAGGAGCCGTATTTTTAAACCGTCAGAAACCAATTGGCATGCGAAAGGCTAATGTCTGTCTCGCTCAAGCACATACACAACGAGCGAGAGCAAGCATGCGGAACTCAAACTTTCGTATACAAATTTAATTCCATTGGTTCAAAAATATGACTCCTGGTCCTCGGTCCGTCCCTGTCCAGGTTATCAGCGAAACGTGCCCGAACCCGGTCACCAGATCAGATAATGTATCTCGTGGCTATCGGATAAACTTCTACCAAACTAGGTATAACTAGGTGGGTATAGAACACAATTTTAGACTAAACTTGGGGATTTTCGAGATTTAAATAGGTACCCGTAAAGTTACTTTACTCTAAAATTCATCTAAAATCAGTAAGTTAGTGGATAACAGAACTTTAGAGAAAAGTTGGGTATTTTCGAGAATTAAAAAATATGTGCCGGTAAAATTGCTTACTCCAAAATTTGTTAAAATTTGTCTAAAATCAGTAAGCTATAGAATAACGCCATTTTTGACTTACCTTGGGTATTTTCGAGATTTAAATAGGTACCCGTAAAAAAAAAAAAAAAAAAAACAAAGTACGTTTATTCATTCGGATATTATCAAGATATCTCTTTGACATGTCATTTTTTTTTTTATTTAATCTACTCTACTATGTCTTCGGATCGCGACCTCCATGACATGAGAAGAAGACACAAGAAACTCATGGGGTTTTTTTTTTGTATATTTTTTTTGCAGTAATCATGTGATTTACATTGTCGCATATATAATATTATTGAAGAAAAGTGGAACTGGAGCAATAATCCATACTTGCTATAATAATCCTTACTAGCATTACAAGAGCGAAAGTAACTCTGTCTATCTGTCTATCTGTTCAAATAAGTTATAATATACAAAATAATAAACATAAAAAAAATTATTTACTTAAAACACTATCTCATCCACAAACACACAACCCGCCCAACACCGCCCAAACCGCCCCGGGACCCACCATCAGAGTTCTGTGGTGCCAGCCTTGCATTCCTTTCCTACACTCTAGAATTTTATTATAAAATTCGTAGGTAGAACCATCTATTTACTCCTTTCCATAACTTATCCTGCTACATTTATAGGTACCTACCTATAAAGTAGGTAGGTACCTAGCTAGGTAGAGAGAACAACAAAACTTTTTAAACTTACACGATTTTCGTCCATATTATCCTTTAGTCTTCTCGCGACCACGGCCGCTGTAACCCGTTTGCTGAATTGATAGAAGTCCAAAAAATAGTAATTTACTACATTCTGGGATACTATCCTGCTCATCATTCCGAAGATACTCATCAACAATATTTGATGGGACCAACTCGATCGGGACTATCACCTTCCAAATTAATAGAATCTAAATCAGACTTCATATGCCGGTAATGAACACATGCGTACAAATATTATACGGATCCTCCTCCTTTTTTGAAGTCGGTTAAAAATAAACATTTAAAAAAACCTTTTAATAAAAATAGCACCTCATTAAATGAAAAATGCTTGAAAACTTCCAAATAGACATAAAACCGTGAGAGCGTGGTTACAGAAAAGCGTCATTTACGTACAAGAGACACTTTTCTCGACAACACTCCAACTGAACTCCTAGTTCGACACGTTCGTTGATCAACTTACGTGGGGGTTTTGTGGGTTTTCTGGTTGAATCGGTTGAGTACGGAACCCTGGGGGCCTTCTTTGGTTATACAAACGAACAAAAGAACAAACGAAGATTTTCAAACAAACGAACCGTTCTAATATGAACCGAAAATGATAAAAACCAAGCGATTTAGAGCGTGTACGCAGTGCGATTAAACGCCTGCGTTTTTCCGTAGGTCTGAAAGCGCAAAACAATGCAACACATAGCTTTCTATATAAGCCGACGCCTTACCTTTTTTTTCTGTGACTGATTTTGCGCTTGCGTTTAATCGCAGTACGTTCTAAGCCTTAAACCGAAAATATGATTTTAATGTCATATCAGCATCGCAAAAACCGAAGTAAATTCGTTAGGTCGTTTAGAGGTACCCTACTCTGAGGTACCTACTCCTGAAGGGGAAAGGATACACCTACTCTTTTCTCCATACAAATCTTGCTCTAATGTTTTTATCCAGGGAGGAAAGAGTCGACTACGTCTGTATGGAGAAAGAGTAGGTAGACTTTGCTCTTAAGAAATCTGTGAAAAATGTATAATTATACGGATTTTTACCTAAGAAAAATTGAAAATATTTTTACTATAAAGAAACATAGCATAAAAATGAAGTTGCACCTTGCAGCGAGCCGGCTCGCCTGGTTGACCCTAATTTGGTGCGAACGGTCGGTTATAGACGTCGGAACGCCCGCACCACCTAGCGACTACAAATGTCGCGACGAAACAACCAGGGTTGACACACACTTCAAATAATAAATACTTAAAATTAAATACATTTTTCAGTTTTACATTTTCCCGGGTCTTTATCGCGTGTTATTATTTATTTTCTTACCTCGACGGTTCAACCATGTCCCCTCGCGACCAAGACGATTGAAAACGTAACTATATTATCAAATCGTGTGAATTTAAAAAGTTTATTTTTCAGTTTTAAACGCGTGGTGTTTATTACTTTTAGCATTGTTTCAACGCTCAACATTTTAATACAACATCGCGAAAACAGAAGAAAAATCTAAAAAATACCTTGCATTTTTCCGGGTCCTAATCGCGTATTATTATTATTAATTATCTTACCTGGACGGTTTAACCATGTTACAATGGTCTTGGTCGCGAGACCCGGGAAATTAATTATGTTAACAAATCTTGTGAATTTACCAATACCTAATTAGAGTAACGTTTAGATTATTCTTCGCGATGATTTTATGAAATGAAACTCATTTAAAATTTTCATCAAAAAAGGAAGAGGTAATTAAAAAAAACAGCTATTCGGACGTTACGACCAAGCCTTCCATAGCATTTGGTAGCCGCGACGCGGACGGGTATTAAGGCCCTCTACGAAAGCTCGTAGCCTCTTGTACCTACGATGAAAGCGTAGCTAATACAAGGCTTCCGTGGCATTCGGTAGCCGCGGCGGGTATTTAGGCCCTCTACGAAAGCTCGTAGCCTCTTGTACCTATAATGAAACCGTTTAATTATGTTACAAAAGCCTATTAAAGCCTTCTGTAGCAGTTTTAGTCAGTTTTAGTACGAATTTTAAATCTATGTAGAATACAAAAGAAGAGAAATATTAGTTCATACTATACATTAGTTTGTAAGCCAATTTTTTTTTTTCTATTATATCTTTAGGATTCCTTTTTTACCTTTTCAGGTACAGAACCCTAAAGATACTCTATCCGTTTCTAGTCATAAAATAACCAAACCTAGTTTTGGGCGTAATGTCCTGCAAAATTTATTAATATATTTTATTTATTTGATGGCCTCTGTGGCACGTGGGGCGAAGGCCCGACTGCAATGCAGGCGGTTTTATAAATGTATTTACAGAGAAAAAATTATAATATGTAGTCCGCTATCTAGTACCCATAGTATAAGCCTAGTAAGAGTTTGGGGCTAAATTGCGCTGTGTATAACGTCGTGCAATATTTACACTTATTCACATTTTGAAAAAAAAAACACCTGTTGAGTGACAACCCTGAGTACAAATCATTAGCGAGTGAAAGCTTCCGTCGTCAGATTACGTTTTCTGTCTAACGATATTAAATGTGGAAGGTGCTAGGGTTGTCACTAGTTTCTTTATTGTTTACCTGCACAATACTTATAATGTTCCATTACTTGACCGATTTTGATAAGTGTTGCTGTGGGTATCTTAATGAAGCCTAAAACCTGACAAAAAAAAATGTCAAAAGCTCTAGGTAAAAAGCTTCTTCATCATAATTTTAAAGCCTATGTTCAGCGACCAACATTACGATCATTAACTGCATTGAACCAGTAAAACCCGGTAATTAAGCATCCTTCGTTCTCACGGTGCCTTTTTACTTAAATTGTTTCCTTAATCGATACCATGTAAATGGTACATCAGAACTTAACTATGTAAATAAATAACTTAATAATCAGCCCGTTAATTTGTCCCACTGTAGGGCAAGTGCCTCCTCTTAGAGGGGTTAGGCAGTAAGACGCCACGGGAGCCTACTCCGGATTGGCGAATGTCCCATGCCTTCGGACCGTGGTGAGTCCAAGGACATGTCGGTGTCATCATGATGTTTTTCCTTTACCGTAAATGTTCATAAAGAAAATACATTGGTGCACAGCCGACTGTGCAAATGCATAGTCGGCTGAGATTCGAACTCACGACCCTCGAAAAGAAAGTCGTGTTATCTACCACTAGACCATAACCATTCTATGTAGAAACGTTATAATAAAACAGTATGTAAGTCTGTCCGTTCGCAACGTCTTCTATATATTTTTCGTTGAGTCCCGTCTGGAAGCAAGTTTTAAGCTTCTGTCGTATGGACTCTTACATGCACAGTTTTCTTGGAGAATTTACACCGAAGCGAACGAACAGTAAGCTTTTAACTGAGTTCATTATTTTTAAGTTTCTTTTTTCTTTAAGAGGAAAGTTTACCGACTATTTTTTCCGTACAAACGTAGTCGACTGTTTCCTCCCTGGGTAAAGACATTACAGCAAATATGTTTTAGCCATAAAAAATATATAGGTATATCTGCCATGACTATGTCTCTACTTTTTTTTTAGTATCTAATTAGAATAAAATTAACTTTGAAGTTATCGACTGTTAAAGTTGACGACTGCTAAAGGTAGCAACTGTTAAAGTTAACGACTGTTAAAGTTAACGACTCTTAAAGTTAACGACTCTTAAAGTTAACGATTGTTAGAGTTAACGACTGTTAGAGTTAACGACACAGTTAGTAGAGCAAATATATTTTGCCATAAAACCTATATCTGCCATGACCATTTATTTTCCAATTAGAATACAAATAAAATTCAGAAAAATTATAAAATGAAAAAAATCAAAACTTAGGGGCATGGTCATTGGTCATGGCTGTATGCATAAATATATTTTTTCTAATATCTTTATCCAGGGAGGAAACAGTCGACTACGTTTGTAAAGTTTGTATGGAAAAAAGAGTATGTAGACTGTCTACTTAACGACTGTCTAACGACAGTTAAAGTTAGCAACTGTTAAAGTTAACTACTGCTAAAGTTAACCGCTGTTAAAATTAACCACTGTTACAGTTAACGATTGAACATTTGTGTCACTATATACATATTTAATTTGGTTTCGGTGTGACACCCATCCGTACTTAGATATCAAGATTCAAGAATAACTTGTTTGCATACGAAGAGAAACATCTTATTGAGTTCTTCGGAAATTATCTAACGTCTACATCGGTATGCATTACCTACGTATCGACATTATTTCTACTGAGGATAGAGTTACAACGGAGTAGACAACGATCTTGGTCTAGTCCCCGAACGGTCGCGACCAAGACCGTTGTAACATGGTCAAAACGAGGTAAGAAAATTAAAAAGTCACGCGATTAAGACCCGAGTTTCAATCGTGTTAGTTTAAAAAGTTTCAAAAAATCTTATTCTAGAGTAGCACAATAGGCGACCTTAACTATCACTGAGAGTGGTCTCTTCCAGACAACCTAGGTACGGAGAGGATCTATAGTGTGTAAAAATACCTAACCTAACCGCTCGATCTATAAATAGTGAAAAGTAACAATACAGAATGTACGTGATTTTTCCGCGTCACGAGCGCGCGCCCAAGCACACTTCAGTCTCGTTGTAACCTCCTTTGTCGCGGCATACAAGGGGCGCTATGCTAACTACAGATTAATAACGATTTATACAGTAGTTATACAGGGTGCTTAACTTTAGCCTGATATCTAAGAACACTTAGACTAACGATACCTTGATTAAAGAATAGAGTGATTTGGACGATAGGAAACAACTCCATAGATTTTGGTTTGGGGAATAAAGAATATTACACACATACAAAGATAGGCGTGAAAAACATACCTAACCCTTTTCTTTTTAAGCTATTGCACTTTTATCGCGGGCTTTGAGCTTTGAATAAAGAAATTTCGTAACGAATAAAACCTAACACCCCCCACTCCGCCTACTATCGCAATGCGGTACAAAATAAATAAAATATTATAATTGCATAAGTTGATAAAAAATGCTATGCAATAGCTTTACCGCGGCAGTCCCCGAGTGCCATACTTTTTTTTTTAATTTTCTCGCTCTCATTCGAGCGATGTTCCCGGTTGCATCCCTTTCGGGAGCCTGGGGTCCGCTAAACCCCGGGCACCCCAAATTGTTTTTTTTATTTGGAGTCGATGCAGTCAGTATGTAAGTCATCACATCATTATACCTTCTGCAATTAGATTTGGCAATCTTTTTACGACCGGCCGATTGCCTGACACCAACCCTCTTCGAGATCAAGTAGTTTATCCGCCACCGCGCGGGGAGAACTTAAGCTTTGCTAATCTCCCTCAGATCATTTAGTCGCCTTTTACGACACCCACGAGAAGAGATGAGTAACCCTATTCTATGCTGGGGCTACGCTAATAAATCAGTCAGTTTTAGGACTCATTTTTAGGGTTCCGTACCCAAAGGGTAAAAATGGGACCCTATTACTGAGACTTCGCTGTCTATCCGTCTGTCTGTCTGTCTGTCCGTCTGTCACCAGGCTGTGTCTCATAAACCGTAACAGCTAGAAGCTTGAAATTTTCACAGAAGATGTATTTCGGTAGCCGCTACAACAACAAATACTAAAAGCAAAATAAAACAAAAATTTAAGAGGGACGCCCATACAACAAACGTGTTTCAAAAACTACAAGGGAATTTTAGTACAATGTGAGGTCGCTTGTGATTGGTCGAAGTCAAATCGAGTTGGCCATGGAATTCAAAATGGCTGCCCTGTCTGTCAAATATACCAGTCTGCCTTCACTTACCAAAGAGTTTCTTATGTTTCAAATTTTCTTTGTGCCAAGGTTTTTTTTTCAATTTTTTTTTGAGAAATGCGGCCCCGTATGATGGAAGTAAGAATCGAAGCTGAATATTTCATATTTTCATATCAAATTAAAAAATTAGTTGTTGTAAATCATTAAAGTTGTAACGTTCCCAATTTTGTGATAGTGGTATGGAACCCTTCGTGCGCGAGTGTCGCACTTGGCCGGGTTTTTTTAAATATAATATAGATAAAAAACAAACATTTACATCCTACCATGTAAATGTTTATCCATAGGAATTTTCAGGAATAATAAATATTATGAGAGGAATAGAAGAGCGATTTAGTTTCCGCAGCGAGCACTCGTTGCTGCAGACCGTACTCTATGGAGATTTTATTTGACCAGGCAGTACCGATAGCATAATAAGTAAAAAAAATTGATGGTTTTTAATGATTTTAGTTTTATTTTTATTTTTTTAAGAGGATAGTCTCCATTCTCTTTCCCCATACAAACGTTAGTTTACATTTTCCTCCCAAAGACATTAGAGCAAATATGTTTATGCCATAAAACATATATGTGTCATGACAATGCATCTACCTTTTTATTTTTTTTAATTTTCTAATTAAAATAATAATAAAAAATTAAAAAATAATAAAATGAAAAAAAATAAAAAGGTAGATGAATAGTCATGACAGATATAAATTTTATGGCATAAACATATTTGCTCTAATGTCTTTATCCAGGGAGAAAAATGTAAACTACGTTTGTATGGAGAAAGAGAATGAAGACTATCCTCTTAAGTGTGTTTTCTTTTTTATGTAAGTAGGTAAGTATAATTTAATTATTTTGTTTAAGTAATTTAGTTTTAATTTTGGGTTTTAAATTGATAGTAATTTTAATGTAAGCTTTAATGAATAAATGGATTTATTGTAGTTTTGATGGATGTGATTTATTGATTGATTTTTAGAGTTCCTTTCCAAAGTGTAAAAACGTTATTATTTACTAAGACTCCACTTTCCATCAGTCACCAGGCTGTATCTCATGAACCGATAGGTATAATATACCTATTCCTGTTATTTTTTACTTCTTCTTTTTCGCGGATTGCTTGACCGAGCAAGTTTTGCACCAAAACAGGGTGCAAAGCATAATCGTTGACCCACCATGTCACGTGGGTTCCCATGTGGCGCAGTAGTTAGCGCACTTCCAGGCAAGCGAGGGGCACGGGTTCGAATCCAAGGCCTCTACTTTAATTCTACGAATGAAAAACCCAAAGAAAGAAAATATGTCATCCTTTTTTGACAGATTTTCTTATGGATTTATCGTTCATTTTATCGTTCGTAGAAATAAAGTACAGGCCCTATCATGTGAGAATTTTTGACGACGCATTTCTCCTTGTAAAATATTTCTAATCAAATGCCTTGAGCAATGAACAAAAAGAAATATTATTCGAGCCTTAATCGTAAAACAATCAGAGGAGAATATAGCATTGGAAGTTTTCACGGCACGCAGAGTGGACTTGCGTAGTCTAGTTGGAACAGACGTTGGGGTACTGACCCAAAGACGCGAGTTCAAGCCTCGCCGCAAGTAAAAATTTTTGAATGCTATTTTTCCTTTAAAATAAATTTTCTAAATATTATTCGACTTTTCGTCTGTCCCTACATCCATGTAAGCCAACTATAGGTATAGGTACTTATTAGGTACCGATTCTGTACCAACGCATTCACCAAGCTACTCGGACCAAGTACCGACCAATGGAAAGCGATCTATGAGATATGATAAAAGTTTTCCTGATAATAATAAGATGGGAAAATTTGAATAAATATCCGAACACAACCTTAATATGAAGGACTGAGACTTTCGTCCAAACTTATTCTAGAGTTTATATAAAGACTAGCTGCGTCCCGCGGTTTCACCCGCGTAAGTTCCGGTCCCGCAGGAATATCGGGATAAAAAGTAGCCTATGTGTTATTCTAGGTCTCCAGCTATGTATATTCCAAGTTTCATCGCAATCGGTTCAGTAGTTTTTGCGTGAAAGAGTAACAAACATCCAAACATCCATAGGGTGAGGGGAGATTCAGTCATTAGAAAGATAACCGTGTTTAGACCATATTATTAAGTATTATTTTAAGTAGATTGAAGGCATGTATAAAGTAATTAAATCCAAAGGATTTTATATAATTTTATATCTTTAAAATTATAAGTAGCTCTAGGTATGTTGGTTACAGGGTTTGGTAAATTGGTGATATTGGATAGGAAATTTGGTGATGTAACTATATTGATCCTAAGACTATTAAAACATCAAATATTTACCGTTTTTATTAATGAAAACTAATTAACATGTTGTATACAATTATCACACCGAAAATATATTTTATCTTCGAGGTCACCATCTTCAATTGAGATGCAAATTTCGTGGTATGGTGTAAGACAGTAAGAACATTGCATCCACGGAATCCCCGTTTCTTTCGATGCTTTGTATATTCTTTTTCCTTCATTCCTTACCACATGGACGGCTTTCTTTAGGTCCCGTTGGTTGTATTTTATATATTTTTTATCATCATCCATCGCTAATCTAAAACAGAAAAAATGGAATAGTTTATTTGGTGATAGTATAATAGGTAAGTTGGTGATATGTTCAAAAACACAAAAAAACACATTTGCATAAAAGCCCATGATAGTAGCTTTTAATCGAGGTATAACTCGTTACTCAAATATTAAAAATCAATGTAAAAAAATACTTACGAAAATTCAGTTCAAAAATGTATCCAAATTTTTTGCGAAAATGCTAAGATTAAGGACCACAACTTAAGGAATAAGAATTTACTTCAATGTTATAATGACTTCACTATAGCTTTATTTCAACAATTGGATAAATAACTAAACAATTTGTTAAGTTTTATTATTCTAGCATTGGTTTTAACACTATTTTTCATTAAATTATTACAGGAGCAAAGCATGTACAAAAAAAATGGCGGCGGGAGTGCAACCCTGTCAAAAAAGTTTGTTTATAACGCGCCAAAATGAGTAACCGTAATGAATGATCTATATCCGTACTCCTCACATTCGCATCAACTCGCTATCGCCATCTCGTTATTATGCTCCCACAGGTTTGTGCGTGATAATCAATTTAAAAAGTATCGCCAAATTACCTATACCACCAAAATACCTCCTCTTACCCTACAAACTTTCACATTTATAATATTAGTAGGAAGGATTTAAGGTGATTGCACATTTATCAGCACCGTACGCGTCGCACGCGCCGCACTCGCCGCACTTTAGAATTTATTGTATGTAATGATGTCAAACCTCGCACGTTTCACCCCCACCGTACTTTACAAAATGCGGCGCGTATGCTGCTGGTGAAACGTGCGAGGTTTGACATCATTAAAAAATGGTTTATTACGTAATCATTAATGAATTGAATTCTAAAATGCGATGAGTACGGCGCTTGCGGCGCGTACGTTGCTGATAAATGTGCGATCACCTTTAACCACTTCGATTTCGATGGAAATTCCTTCACGGATAGAGCTGTAGAGTTGTAGAATGATTTGCCTGGCGTCATCAGATAGTCGAAATCTTTGGAAATATGGCGCCTGTTGGTCGCCATTTTTAATATTATTGCATTGGATTGATGAGACAAATCTAACAATACCAATCCATTGAATAGTTTAGAAGATATGAGGGAATAAAGAATATAACAAACATACCAATATAGTCGCGAAAAATATAATAAAAATAAATAAATGAATATTGCACGACACAGCGCAATCTTACCCCAAACTAGTGCTTAGTTTGGGGATAGGCTTGAACTATGGGTACTAGACAACGGATATACTACCTATCATACTTTTTAATTCTAATCCTTTCCTTGCAGCCAGGTTAACATAGGGCTCCAGCTGTCACAAGCGAGCGGTTCGAGCGAGTCAAGCGAATCCAGGTCAGGTTAAACTAGGTTAGACCAATTTAATTCTACTATAGAACTTCACAAATAATTCATAGTTCTTAAACTAAAACAAGGGCCTGTTTCCTTAATTAGATAAATCATATTAAATAAGCTTTGTGAACATCACACAGCGCCATCTAGCCCATGATTGGACAACAAATATGAGACATCATCATCATCATTATTTCAGCTGTAAGAAGTCCACTGCTGGACATAAGCCATAGATTTCCAGATGCTTCGGTCATAAGCGGCCTGCATCCACCGTGAACCCGTGGCCTTAATCAAGTCGTCCGTCCATCTCGTTGGTGGACGTCCAACGCTGCGCTTTCCGATCCGCGGTCTCCATTCGAGAACTATGAATAAATATCTATGAATATATTCGAGAATATGAGACATACTTATTATTACGTATTTCACAGTATTTAAGTGTTATAATTAAAGTTACGTGCGCTAATAAAATATGTAATAATAAAATAATAAATGTTGCGGTGAAAAAAAACATCGTTAGGAAATCCGTAGCTTAATTAGCTCGAGAAGTATTTTCCAGTTATTTCCTCTAGGCACATTGCTGACTAGGCTGGGGGGTAGTATAGGAGCTGAGCAAACTTACTTCACCTAATAATGTCCTGAGCACTATAGCAGCTACACCTAGTGATGTGCCGTTCCCGGGAATATTGGGAATTTTGGGAATATTCCCAGTAACGTTCCCGGCAATATTCCCAAAAATGGAAATATAGGGGAAAATTGCTTACATTGCGTATTAGTTTTCTATGTTTTTATTTTTATCGTTCAATTTGCATTACTAATATCGTTTAATATGATGCAAAAAGTTAATTGCCCTTCTAAGGCGAAAATTTCCGTAAGTTTCCAATATTCCTGGGAATATTCCGAGTAAATTTCCAATGTTTCCGGGAATATTCCCGATGATAATGAAATACTAAAAGTTTAGTTATAATGTTTTATTATGGTGTCTAATCAGAATTACATCAAATGGGCACCAAGGATTGTAAGGCCCAAAAGCCAAATTAGAAAAAAACTAAAGCAGCCGGAAAACGATTCTCGGCTCCAGCTTATTCAACTACTAAAAATTCAACTACGGCCTCCGAGGAAGATATGAATGGTGTCGTTGTGGATATCGAGTGTCCTTAATAGCTTGCACTCCCCGTTTCCGTTTCCGCACATCCATCCAAAGTCGCGGTTATCCCGTCCCGAGCCCTATGTGTACCGTCCCCGAAGCCCATTGCCCGCGGCGTTGGTTACATCGCTGTGCAGTGGGGAGAAGTAGTTGTATTCGGTGTGTGCTTTGCACCGAGGCGGCGCGATTCTGAGTTCGAATCCTTCCTGGACGAGATTGGGGCCGTTTGGGCCCGGCTTCAGTCTCGTCCCGCACTCGGCTAGATCCGGAGCTACTCGAGTAGGCAACCATTATCCAGGCCCTGAACTCTGAAGTTGAGTGGCTCATGGGGGCCATGACCAGCGTCTGCGACTCGGCGATGCCCCGTGGGAAGTCCCTCGCGACAGGAGTACTGATGGTGCGCGGAGGTAGCCTCCCAACGCGACGCCTGCGTAGTAGCGCGCCGCCCGTACACCCGACATCGGAGTCGTCGCCGAGGTCGCCGGCTTACACCAGGAGAGGTGGATCTCGTGAAGGAGGAGCTCCACGTCCCCTATAAGCAGGCCAAGAAGGCCCTGATAGCGATGGCCACTACCAAGAAAAAGGCTAAATCTAGCATTTGGGGACTCGATCGGTCTATAACTGATCCCTGACGGTTGCCCTTCGGGGTGACCTGACGGTACAGCAGACCCCTCTCTTTATACTCTTGCATAGCTGGGGACGGTATAACATATATGCGTAAGTATTAGAGAACTGGGTTTGCTTGCCAAGAAAAGAGGATATGCTAACATCGTTGAGTGAGCGAAGACCCATGGGGGCATCCCTATCGTCTAGCTAGGAAAAAGCTCAGACCCCTTCCATAACAACGACGCTTGATCCGAATTTCGTTTCGGAGATCGTTGCGGCTTTTAAAGAAGGCTTAAACGATAACCCTGAAGTGACCGCTGAGGTGTTAAAAATGGTTCTCCGTCGTGTCAGAGCCAAGGCCACTGCACCTGGACCTGTATACCAGGTCGCGTGTTGGCTATGGCCTCGAAACATTTGGGAGACCATTTTCGGAGACTGTTCTCCGTCTGCCTTGACCATGGGGATATTCTAGGCCCTGTTTTTAATTTTCCAATTATGAACTATAAATGTTATTTAGGTAAGTTAGCTTAGATATAAGTTACAACAACTAATCTGCAGTAATAACTCGATTTACTTTGACAATTATATAATATTGATTGTTGGAAACTTTGGGGAATATTCCCGGGCATATTGGGAATATTCCCGTAAATTACTATGAGTAAATTACTGGGAATTGGGAATATTCCCAGCGGCACATCACTAGCTACACCCTAGTTCAGAAACCTAGATCCAAAATGTTAACAAAAAATCCATACATTTATTTGAAAGTGACATCTCTTTATTTACTTTTTCCTTTAAAAGTAACAGCTCGTTGCTTACATTTTAGATCTAAGTTTTTGAAAGAGAGTATAAATCTTTTACGGGATGGAAATAAAACATCTTGACGTTCCTTAACATAATTAAAAACCTGTAAAAGTTATTTATTACTTTAATTTATAGAATATTTTTTCGGTTTCGGCTTTAATCCTGTTGCTATTACTATATTAATCATTTTACTGCCTTAAGTTTCAACATCGGGTTAACAACATCGGCGAAAACCGAAGATAAGACACTACGTTATATTTTTATTTATTTTTGAGGAATAGCCCCTCTTCGTCCAAACGACGAACGGTCAAGTTTAATACTTACTCCAGTATTGTTGTTAAGAAGCATTTGCTTGACTTCTATAGGTAGTATTGAATATATATTTCCACAGTAATATTAAATTTTACGTTTTTTACGATACGCGTTTTACGATAAAAACCACACAGGTGCGTTTTTATCGCAAAACGCATGCGGTATTATCGCATGCGTTTTTGCGTTAATACGTCGAAAGCAAGTGCTTAAGACGCATCGAGGCAGTGTGTAATTTAGTAGCCATACCACAACAAGTGCGTTTTCATCCCAAAATAAAAACGCACCATTTCCAGTGATAATGCTTGAGGCGCATTATCGCAGCAGTGTGTAATTTAGTAGCCGTCCTAAAACAAAATGTATGAAAAATCGCAAAAACTCATGCGATAAAAACGCGCCTTTATATGGTTAAGGTTCCCGAAAATGATACAGGACCCAAAATAATTCTGTGATTCTATTTATTCTAGATCTATTTATACTCTGTGGTCTGGATAACGAACGCAAACTAATATCTTTGTGAGATGCATTCGACAGGTAATATGATTAAGTCTGTTCCCGCCGACCGCTGGCTTTGTCACTGAAAGGCTGATTGCGGGAAAAACTAGCTGAATTTCTAATTGTTAGTTATCTGCCAGTCTCTCTGTTCTATTAAAATTCTATTAAATTTTAAATACCTCAAATACCTTTTGACGACATCTGTGGTGCGTCGTGCGAAAGCGCGAAGGTTGCAATGCAGAAGGTTGCGGGTTCGATTCACGCCGGGTGCAAGTATTTATGCTTAAAAAATAAATATTTGTGACTGGTCTGGGTGTCCCTCTGTATGATATGATATGTTTGTATTTACAAAAGAAAAACAAATATATAAGTATTATATCCGTTGTCCAGTCACTGTAACACAAGCTTAGTCGCTTACCACGGGGCTAGATAGCGCTGTGTGTTGTTTACATAATTTATTTATTTATTTAACTAAAGAACAACAGTTATGTGATGATAAGGTACTAAGGTATCCAAAAAGTACGAGATTTATACCTCCCCACCTAGAATTCTTATCTATCAAAAGGCTGCCTGGAATAGATCGCTCTTAACAATAAGGTCGCCCATTGTACCTTTCTTATAATTAGCTGTAAGTTTATGTTTCTGGCTTTTGTAATTTTTTTGTAGGTACAATAAAGTTTTTATCTATAATCTAGTCTACCTATACGACGAACTTTTAGTGTTCTATTAGCTGTGCCCCGTGTTTTCACCCGCATAAGATCCAGCGGAAATATCGGGATCAAAAGTAGCCTATAGCCTTCTCTAACGTCCCATCCCTGTGCCAAAATTCATCGGTAGATACAATTCACAAAGTTAGCCCCATAGTTATTGTTCCCGCGCAATAAAAAAAGATAAACCATAATAAAAAAATGCAATAACCTTTAAAAGGAAGCTTGTAAAATACCTTTTAGCTGGAACCGTCGGTCGTCGAGTCGAGAGTAGGTGAGATGTGGTAAGCCAATTTGTTATAAACGAAGTCTCTATAATCAACGGTCGATAATAAATCTTATTTCGAAGTGACGAGGTGGCGGCCGGATTCCTTCTCGGTCGCTGGCAAACGTGTGTGTGATATGATAACTGATAAACGATGTGAGATCTACGGAAAAATAGGACCCGGCGTCCCGTCAACTTTGGAACCTAACCGACTTGGGTTCATTGCGATTGCCCCCGATGTCGATTTCTCTTGGTTTCGATTCCCCCCGATAAATTTTTAATATATGTATTTTTGTGATTTGTATAGTCAACAGTTTAAGCGTATTTAAATTTCTTTTGGAAAAATATTAATTACACGCTGGCTCTTGTCTTCCATCTTGTAGTTTGACATCTTTGATAGCGGGGTTTTCAATTTAAAAACCGCGCATCCATGGCCGTCAGCCGTCAATTTTGTCTGTGTTTCATTCATTCAATTTGGCTTCGGCATCGATATAAGTAATCGACGCGTCGATTTGAAATTTTCGTGGTTCGAAATTCGGCTGTCAACTGTCAAATGAATTCGATGCCGATGCCGACGGAACAACCGCGGTAGCCTCCCTGGCCACATTTTCCTCCATCAACTGAATTAGATTTAGTTTTTAAGGAAATTTTATTTTAATTAGTTTAATCATAGTTTTATTTTCAATTGACATGTAAAAGTCTCGATACGTTGAACATTGAAACAAAATGCTAATAGTAGATACCTATAATAATTAAAACCGAAAAATGAATTTTATTATTAACAAGCTATTACTTATTCTAACTAGCCTCGTATTGTAGAATTCACGACACGACGAGCCGTTCTCACTCTCACATCAAAGGATACAGAGTAACAGAATACACTATCTAAGCCCCCGGATTAAGTTATATGATGCGGCGGTTTTCAGATATTGTTCCTTTTTATTTTATGACAAACTTCAATCGTCTTCAATTTTGTTTACTTTCCTTCTTTGCTATAAAATATGATTACGGCTCAATATTTTTAACCGACTTCACGAAAAAGAGGTTCGAATTTAACAATGTCTTCTTCTTCTGTTTTCGCGATGTTGTATTGTAATAAACTTAGTTTTCGGTTTTAATCACGTGGTTTTTATTAACTTTTAGCATTGTTTCAATGCTTAACGTCTCGAGACCATAACAGTAAAAACACCTTAACAGTTTTTTCTAAAAAATGACTTTAATTTCAATGTCTTTTTTTAGGGTTCCATACCTCATTAGGTAATAAAGGAACCTTTATAATATCACTTTGTTGTCTGTCCGTCCGTCTGTCAAGACTAGGACTAAGAATAGGATTATGTAGGTAGGTACTGGAACAAAACTGATTTGTTAATATACCTTTAATCTCTTCTGTGTGCTTATCTCTTCTCTAATATATAAAATTTCCATGTCACAATGTTAGTTACCGTACTCCTCCGAAACGCCGCGACCGATTTTTACCAAATTTTATATGCGTATTCAGTAGGTCTGAGAATCGGCTACTATCAATAATTTATAAGGCATAAATGAATAAAATAAATGTATGGGAGTTTTGTTTAAATTTTTGATCTAAGTTTCTGAAATAGAGTATAGGTGAAATAATGATGTGACAGGATGTGTGACAAGCAGGTACCCATCAGGTGATAGTGTGTAACAATACAAGCGTCTGCCCGCGACGTCACTCGTCTGATATGTGTAACAATAGCCTTTGTCAAGAGACGCGGTCAAGTAAAAGGAAGTACGGTTCGCAAATAAGAGGGTCAGGTTTTTTTTATTTATTGATAAAAACCGTCAAATATACGCTTGTAAAATAAACAAGTCTCGCAACTCAGTTCTTCTACCGTAAAAAGTTGTGAGATCCATGTGTATGTTATTCCAAGTCTGTTATTTTATACAGTCCCTACTTCTGTTAAGTAATTTTTACGTAATTACTTATTCTAACAACATGTTATAGTGACCATAATAGGTATCAATGCTAAAAGTAATAAAAACCACGCGATACAAACCGAAAAATGTCTTTAATTTCAATACAACATCGCGAAAACAGAAGAAGAATCTAGGTATCAATATTTAAAAAAGTCATGTTTTAACTAAATTGATAAACTTGGCAATCGCATGATTACACAATTTAGATCCGTCTGTACGTCTGTCACCAGGACGTATGTGTATCAATACTAAACACAAAATAAGACAAATATTGTAGGGGGCGGGTTCCATACAACAAATCTGTTTTTTTTGTAATAATAATGGTAGGAAACCTTTCCTGCGTGAGTCAGACTCGCACTTGGCCGGTTTTTTTTTTAAATTCGGTTCATTAGTTTGTGTTGCTAACGGTACAGGTTTTAAAGTGTGGTATTTATCAAAGGTTTCGTTTCTGACCTGAAAACTTGGTACATTCGGCAACAAAAGTGCATTATGTACTTAAAATATTTCTAATAATTAGTAGTTATATTCGATTTTTTTTATTTCATTTCATAGGTAATTCATTTTATTCATTTATTTAGATGGAAAATCATGATTTCTTTTAAAATCGCTATTTTTTCTTGAATTTAAGCTTATGAAGAGTTACTATGAGTTTAATTTCAGTCCAACATTGCGTAAACATAAGATAATCTAGATACATTTTATTTCAATTGATGGTCTCAGTAGCGCGTCGAGCTAAGGCCCGACGCGCTACTGAGTATTATAGTAGTACTATAGTAGGAGATATCCGTTGTCTAGTAGGTACTTATAGACCAAGCCTTAGTGCTTGGAGCGGTGTTGGTCAAGTGGTAGATACCCCGACTTTCATTCCGAGAGTCGTGGGTTCGAATCCAGGCCGACCGCGCACCGATGTCTTTTTCCTTAAGAAAAAGGTATGTGCGCTAATAACATCGCTCTTACGGTGAAGGAAAACATCGTGAGGAAACCAACATGTCCTAGGACTCACCACGGTCCGAAGACATGGGATATTCAGTGTTTTCTATGTATCATATGTATGTATTTACAAAAAAACAAAAAAAGTATAATATGTAGTATATCCGTTGTCTAGTACCCATAGTACAAGCCTAGTGCTTAGTTTGGGGCTAGATTGCGCTGTGTGTAACGTCGTGCAATATTTATTTATTTTATTTATTATTTATTTATTTAGTTTATGTTTAGGCTGTAGTGTGGTCAGATATCTTCCTCAACCGATATTACAGAAAAGCGTTTTTTTATTTTATTTGGTATGTCAAAACTGTAAGGTGAACATACACGTCTAATGCCTCACTGTACTTACCAAGAACAGTACAAAAGGCTGTCAGTGTGGTTGGATACCTTCCTCAACCGATATTACAAAAAAGAGTTTTTTTTTTTATTTGGTATGTCAAAACTGAAAGGTGAACATACACGTCTAATGCCTTACTGTACTTACCAAGAACAGTACAAAAGGCTGTCAGTGTGGTTGGATACCTTCCTCAACCGATATTACAAAAAAGAGATTTTTTTTTATTTGGTAAGTACCTATGTCAAAACTGAAAGGTGAACATACACGTCTAATGCCTTACTGTACTTACCAAGAACAAACAGTACGAAAGGCTGTCAGTGTGGTTGGATACCTTCCTCAACCGATATTACAAAAAAGAGATTTTTTTTTATTTGGTAAGTACCTATGTCAAAACTGAAAGGTGAACATACACGTCTAATGCCTTACTGTACTTACCAAGAACAGTACGAAAGGCTGTCAGTGTGGTTGGATACCTTCCTCAACCGATATTACAAAAATGAGTTTTTTTTTTATTTGGTATGTCAAAACTGAAAGGTGAACATACACGTCTAATGTCTTACTGTACTTACCAAGAACAAACAGTACGAAAGGCTGTCAGTGTGGTTGGATACCTTCCTCAACCGATATTACAAAAATGAGTTTTTTTTTATTTGGTATGTCAAAACTGAAAGGTGAACATACACGTCTAATGCCTCACTGTACTTACCAAGAACAAACAGTACGAAAGGCTGTCAGTGTGGTTGGATACCTTCCTCAACCGATATTACAAAAAAGAGTTTTTTTTATTTATTCGGTATGTCAAAACTGAAAGGTGAACATACACGTCTAATGCCTCACTGTACTTACCAAGAACAGTACGAAAGGCTGTCAGTGTGGTTGGATACCTTCCTCAACCGATATTACAAAAAAGAGTTTTTTTTATTTATTCGGTATGTCAAAACTGAAAGGTGAACATACACGTCTAATGCCTCACTGTACTTACCAAGAACAGTACGAAAGGCTGTCAGTGTGGTTGGATACCTTCCTCAACCGATATTACAAAAAAGAGTTTTTTTTATTTATTCGGTATGTCAAAACTGAAAGGTGAACATACACGTCTAATGCCTCACTGTACTTACCAAGAACAGTACGAAAGGCTGTCAGTGTGGTTGGATACCTTCCTCAACCGATATTACAAAAAAGAGTTAGGTATTTCGTGACAAAGGAAATTAAAACCTAAGATTAAAATTGAATTCTCTATGGCGCAGTGGACCGGCGATGTTAAGATTACAGGTTCGATTCCGGGTATGGATTTTTTTACCTTAAATTATCGTCTAGTTCCACACCAAGCAATAAGGCTTGTACAATGGGTAATAGACAACAAATATTACTTCATTATATATATTTGTATATTAGAGACTAGAATCTGAAGGAGAAATATTGCCTGATAGTGATCCATTTCAAACTCGTCTCTGAAGGACGAGCTTTACCAGTTCCAAAGGCAAACTGTTCGGGAAATTACTCGCACACCTTTAAAATGACATAGATTATAATTTAAACGTCTCTGTTAGAATACCCATCATCTAGCTAGGTAATCTAATATCTACCCCCTTACTTATAAACGCTGATTAACAGCTGCATAAACTTATCGTTGTCTTTTCCTGTGACATAAAGTTTCAATGTTGACAGACAGAGACAAACTTTACATAACTTAGTCAGCTGTTAATCATCGTTTATAAGTAAGGTGGTTAACGGTTTAAAACAATCGGGTTTCCAACAGAAATCTCCTAAGAAGAAGTTACCATCGTCTCGGTTGTTGGAGGGTAGTTGTGACGACGTAATGTGACGTCATCGCTCGGAAGCGGGTCAAGTGAGGAACTTGGCTTTGTGGAGGCTGCACCGCGCACGTTAGCGTCGAGTTATTTTTAAACATTCAAATTGAGAAACAAGGTTTGCGTAGGTGAAAATCTGAACCTCTTTTCAGGGTTCTGTATACCCGAAGTTAGAAAAAGAACTATTTTACTAAGACTCCACTGTGTGTCTGTCTGAATTTGATTAGATTACCTTTAGACCTAAGGACACCTGAGGAAATCGCCTTCCGATCAGCCATAGTAACTTATTTTATACAAATTATGTAGCTAGATAGGTAGGGCAGATGACCCGGTTGTGCCCACTAACCACCGAACACTTATACTCCTAACGGAGACCACTAACACACTGTTGACTCGCCGATAGCTGAACGAGCGCTAGTTCCAGCTGTCGGCGAGTTAACAGTGTCGTGCGAAGGGCGTCTTTACTAACTTTTGTCGCCCTCACAGTTCGGTCAGAGTCTACGTTCCTGATGATAGCATTTTAAAGCCGAAACGCGTCGAAGCACGGTTAATGATTGGTGTCACTAACACTAACACTAAAGCATATTTTTGCCGCATGCAAAGAGCGATGGGAGGGTGGTGCTCTTTGCAAGCTGCACACTGCACGCTGTGTTATTATAACACTAGTCGGGACTAAAAAGTAAATATTATTCTTTGACATAGTAGTTATGGAGTTCCGGAAAGTAACGAATAATACAATCAATTAACGTATCTATATACAATTTGTTTTGTCTTTGTACATATTATATAGATATACATATTATATATAGATATACATATACATATTATATAACAAGATACAAATATTTATTTTCCTTAAGTACATAAAATTTGTCCTTAACAACAAAAACTGTAAAAATAATGAACGCATCAAATTTGCAAAATCTTTTGAAATTAGCGATGAGCGTTACAAATCATAAACAGTTTCAATAACTATGTATCGGTATAATACCATAAATACGGTATTCTACTCTGCAATAACTATTTATTAGACAAAACTATGTATCGACGAAACGAGTACCGCGAGATAGATAAATTATACCTAACGTTGCGAGCGAACGCAACCGGCGCGGGCGGCCGAATGAAATAACTTTATTATTACTTACGCGACACGAGTACCTATGTGTAATTTAAAACTGATTATGTGTTAGTAAAAATGTTAAAAGTTGCAGCAGTTACGTTTGTAACAGTTATTTCCTATATCGTGCGTACCGATCAACACATAGAAATACAGAAAACGTGCTCAATTTCCGATACATAGTTTCATATAAAGGTTATAGATGCAATAGTTATCGTATGTAACTGATATTTAGAATACCGTGCGTACCGATCAAAACGTACTGAGTAACCGATACATAGTTATTAAAATAAATAGTTTCAAAACCCGGTATTGCCATTAATACTGCTAAAACTTGTAACGACCCACTACTATTTGAAATAGCCAAAACCGGGCCATATACCCTATCTCTGTATCAACGAGCACGTTGCAGCGAACGGTTCGTTGCACGTATGAATTCTAATTGGACAGCAGTTTTGGAAAATGGCGCTGTTTAACCACGTCCGCTCCATATTGGATAGCTTTCTCCAGCATCTTGATTACACGAATATCTATTCATGTTTCGTGTATTTGCCATTGCCGAAATGAAATCTGCACTTTTGTTTGAATTAACACGATTGGATCACATGATTACATAATCGGGTCCTAATCGCGTGAAAAAAAAAAAAAAAATGTTTATGCCATAAGTCCTATGTCAGCCATGACAAAAATTCAGAAAAATTAGAAAATCTACACAATCACAACGTAGGGGCATGGTCAATATGGTCATGGTTAATATAGGACTTATGGCATAAACATATTTTAGCCAATATCCACGGAGGAAACTGTCGACTGACTACGTTTGTAAAGTTTGTATGGAGAAAAGAGTAGGTAGACTGTTCCCTTAAAAGCTACAGTGGAAATTTTCACAGATGATTTATTTCTGTTACCGCTATAACAACAACTGCTATTGCGGTGTTCCCATACAACAAAATTTAAGTTTTGAATTCCTTCCCAAGCAAAAACGGGACGCTTTTACTATGACTCTATTGTCTATGTGTCTATTGGTCTGATTTGTAATAATGATACGGAACACTGCGCACGCGAGTCCGACTCGCACTTGACCGGATTCACAGCACGGCCGTTCAATCTAAGAATCTTCGTCACCAGTTCGTCTTGTCACAGATTTCGTCAATATATTTCCTCTCACGTCCCCTTCACAGCTCTAGGTACCCTATAATTTGTCACCTGTATTTCAGTCTATCTAGACTAGTTTCTAGTCTAGATTCTAGACACTATCATCAGTTAAGATCAGGTGTCGAGTCATCCATTGCAACTTGATTCAAACGAAGAGGTCTTTTCTTCTTTACTGTATAGAGGATACATCAAAATTATTTATGGACTTGTCATAAACGTCGACTTTCGAACCTATATTATTTACTATTATACCCCCAGAAACTCTAGTTTAAAAATGTAAACAAACAACCCATACATTTACTTAAAAGTGTATGGGATTTTTAAAAGCTCTATAGACCGCTTTTTCTAACATTAGTTTATATAATCGTATTTTATTAACCCCTTATGGATCAATTGGTCTATTTTATTTTTTCTATTTACTTTTTTTTAAATTGATAGTTCTAACACATTCCGTGCTTTTTTTAGGCGAAATAAATTTGTTTCTTATGTTTATTGATTATGATAATCAATATTATTAGCTATTGCATAGCTTTTATCGCGGGCTTTGAGCGCGGCCACCGAAACAAGAAATTCCGTAACGAAAATAAAACCCATGGTAAAAATAGCAATATGGTACAAAATAAATTAATAATTATAATTGCAAAAGTTTTTTAGTGTTTCGTAGTCAACAAGAAACCCTTATAGTGTCGTCATGTCTGTCTGTCCGTGGCTAACCTCAGAGACGCTTTGTATTAAGAATCTGTAACTTTACTTGCTTGATCAATATGTATAGATCACGTCGCAAGAGTGCTACAATAAAATAAAATAAAAAAAACATTTTTAACGTAAGTAGGTACTTCCTTCACAAATAAAACGGGGGTGATTTTTAATTACTCATTTACCCCCTCGTGTGGAATATCGTTTAAAAGGTCTTTTAAAAATTAAAAAACAGTAAAAAGAACTAAAAATTCCAAAGCCTTCCTCTACAGCAGTTTAGACATTGAATCTCTTTTGAAGCAACACTTTAACACAAGCAAATACATACCCTAATGCTTAGCTAAGAGAGTTCATTTTGTATGTTCAAAATAAATATCATGGAGGTTACTTTGTCGACAAAATGTTTAGATCTCGTTGACAGTATAAAGTATAGGAGAAGTAGATTACCTAGATGGAATCTAGACTATTATGCTGAGCTTGCTGCCGCCTTCGGTTTTACCCGCGTAGATTGCGATCTCGTAGGTCTGAAGGTACGTTCGACCAAACTTGAGTTTTTTCTCTACTATACGATGATTTAACTATTTCATCCTAAGGTACGAGATGGCAACGGGCGAAATGAGGCGGCAGCGGACAACGTGTCGCGGCGACACTACTGGTTTCTATGTATTTCTACGAAACTCCCTACGTAGCCAGCGCGAGCGACACGAAGCTAGCGACTCGTCGTCGAGAGAGCGTAAGGAATATCATAGAAATACATAGAAACCTGTAGTGTCGCCGCGACACGTTGTCCGCTGCCAACTCGTACCTTTAAACTGCATACGAATTAGTCGTACGTATACTGATCGTATGAGCGCGTCCATAGTAGGTACTTGGAAGGATGGGATTGTTAGTATAGGTCTTCGTACGTTAGCGAGCGCATTTCGGACTAAAACGTGTCCAAAGTGCGGCCGGCCTAACGGGATTTTCAAGTCGTTTCTACGCGTTTAAGAAAAGATGCCTGGTTCGAATCCCGCTCATAGTCGGCCATGAGTCTTTTTACCCGACTGCGCGACGCAAAGAAGGGTTATGTGTTTATCAGTCTATGTATGTATGTTTGTTTGTTTGTTTGTTTTTAACCAACTACAGCAAAGGGAGGGTTATATTTTTGACCGCCATTATTTGTAGACGTATTTTTACTTTAAAATATTTCTACATAGCTATGAGAAAAAGTTTATAAAACCACAATGAAACATTAAAAACATTTTCAAGCCACGAATGCATCCATTTTTCATTGTATTCATGAAAAAATTGAAAATTCCATTCGAGTTGCGGCCAATCAATGCGTTTATAATCACTTTGCAGCGAAATACATCCTTTATTTTATCGTGATATGCTGGTTTGTTCGGTATTTTGAAAAATGGCGCGAATTATCTATTCTTTGTCTTTTTGTATAGGTAGATAGTAAAAGCGTGGCTTATCTAGTTAATTAATCTTCTTCTTCTTCGTGTCGATGGCACAAATAATCTGTCACGAATCACGAAGGGTTCCGTTCCATTATCACAATTGGGTACGGAACCCTAAAAAAAAATGGACCAACAAAAATCCGTGTACGCAACGACGACGCGCGTCGTACGGTTGCATTTATCTTTACCAATGACGCCAGTTTAGCACTAGATAGCGCGTGATAAAAGTAAATTACATTTACGTTGCGTTTAAGTTTGAAAAATCACCTTTGTTGTAGGTATGGTATGGGCCCTCATAAAATATTTGCCTGATGACAGACGGACAGACAGTGGACTCGTAGTAATTGGTCCTGTTTTTATCCATTGGGTACGGAATCCTAAATAAAATGTGAGCCGTCACGGGACGCCTGGCAGATGTGAAACATCAAAACAGAACTTGTCGATGTCTTCGACAAAATCTTTAAGAGGATAGTCTCCATTCTCTTTCTCCATACAAACGTAGTTTACATTTTCCTCCCTGGATAAAGACATTAGAGCAAATATGTTTATGCCATAAAACCTATATCTCATGACAATGCATCTAAGTACAATCCTTCTTCTAAATTACCATTCTCTAGCGCGCTGTATAGAACCTATGAGTTAAAGTTGGTCTACAGATTGAATACTTGTTCGGTAACATTTCAAAAAGGAGGACGTACAAACTTGTACCTAGTTTCGCCACTTTATCACACGATCACAGCGGATCGACTCGGCCCAGTGGGACGATATCACAACAGAGAGGTCACAGCGGAAAATACGTCTTCATCTATATCTATAACTAGCAATGCCCGCGACTTCGTCTTCGTATTTTTTTTTAAATATAATATAGCCTATAGTCTTCCTCAATAAATGAACTATCCGACACTAAAATAATTATTCAAATCGGACCAGCAGTTCCTGAGATTGGCCCGTTCAAAGAAACAAACAAACTTTTTAGCTTTATAATATTACTACCTGCGCCCTGCGGTTTCACCCGCGTAAGTCCCGATCCCGCGGGAATTACGGGATAAAAAGTTCAGTAAAAAAGTGAGAATTCTTGCAAAGTTACCAACAAATTGCCGAGTGGACATTTCGAAAATCCTACTTAATATTATAAACGTGAAGTATGTATGTCTGTATGTGACTTTCCTTCACGCAAAAACTACTGAACCGATTGCGATGAAACTTGGAATATAGATAGCCGAAGACCTAGAATAACACATAGGCTTTTTATCCCGATATTCCCGCGGGATTGAGACTTACGCGGGTAAAACCGCATGGCGCAGCTAGTAAATTAATAAATTCAGTTTAGCGGCTTAGTATGAAAACGTAATAGACAGAAAGACAGAGTTACTTTCGCATTTACAAAAAAGGATGAATAAGGATTTAGTTAAATACATTTTGTTAGTAAAAAAAAACATAATAAAAAAGTAGGTACTTTTATAGATTAAAATGGTCCGCACTCGCTCGAACTATTACGTAAACTGTAATTTAATGTAATCTCGTTGTAATATAGGTACCTAAATTACGTTTGCGGCAGCCAAAGGATCGAAAAAAAACCAAAATTACTTAAAACAAATTTATTAAATTAATTATAATATTATGTATGAGACCTAATCGAAGTTGGATATAAATAAATAAATAATAATAAATATTGCACCACGTTACACACAGCGCAATCTAGCCCCAAACTAAGCACTAGGCTTGTACTATGGGTACTAGACAACGGATATACTACATATTATACTTTTTTTTTTTGTAAATACATACATATGATACATAGAAAACACTGAATATCCCATGTCTTCGGACCGTGGTGAGTCCTAGGACATGTTGGTTTCCTCACGATGTTTTTCCTTCACCGTAAGAGCGATGTTATTAGCGCACATACCTTTTTCTTAAAGAAAAAGACATTGGTGCGCGGTCGGTCTGGATTCGAACCCACGACTCTCAGAATGAAAGCCGGGGTATCTACCACTAGACCAACACCGCTCTGTGTAGGAATGCTCGATGTATGACGGTACGCAGCTACTGCGTTTTCGAATTTTCGAAATTGATTTTAAACTCCGGAATCGCAAACCGCACTTGCGAGTATTCCATCGACTGCGCCAATTATATTTGCGGCAGCCGGATGATGAGAAAAAACCCGAGAAATGATTCATAACTTATTTATTGAGTTAAATCCTAAAACTATGTTACATTATTATACTTATAATTAATTAACCTTAGGTGAGACCTAACCGAAGTGAGGTGTAGGAATACTCGATGTATGACGGTACGCAGCTACTGCGATCGAGGTCACTGCAATTCAGCACTTTTCGTCGGTGATTATTGCGACATAGAATGTGGCGTGACTTCGCTTGGACGATGGCTCACGATATAGAGCGCCGGGATATAACAGGTACCTACTTTGAATTTAATAAATAAATACCTACGATACGATTTATTAAAACAGCAATTCTGAGTTTCGATTTACATTACAAAATCTGAAAATTAAACAAACAGCTGTGATATCAAATTAATTTTCTAATTAAAAACGATGACGCCTAAGGGACGGTATTGTAAAAAAAATGTTTCTCAAATTATTGTTCAAATCTTGAACTTTCAAATGAGACAATTATCTCGCACGTGTGCCGGTGCGATTAGATTTTATTTCGAGTTTTGTAATTACATTTTAGATATTTAGTAATTAGCCCCAATCTGGCTTGGCTTTACACGGGTATGTCTAGTAGCACTGCAATAACTCGCACTGTACACTAAGTGCTGTGTAGTGTATACCTACTCTTTTCTCCATACTAACTTTACAAAACGTAGTCGACTGTTTCCTCCCTGGATAAAGACATTAGAGCAAATATGTTTATGCCATAAGTCCTATATCAGCCATGACCAGGAGGGTTTACTGCGATTCTTTCGACACGACAACGATATGGAGAAAGAGTTGGTAGACTTTCCTCATAATACATTAAACGCTCGCACTCCCAGGTTTCGATATGCTCTGAATTTGACAGTGACCTCTCCGACCACATATGAATGTTTGTTTCCTCATAACAAATCGTGGTAGCAAGACGCCGTGCTTCCGACAGCCGAGTCAGATGTTTCGCGTTGTTTGGAGTTATAGCTCGGATACGTCATAGGGCTTGCTTACTCTCAAACTTATAATACGTAGGCCAATATTTATTTTATAAATAGTAAGTACCTACTCTATTACTATTATCAAAATAATTAAATGTAATTTATAACTGCTTGCTCTAGGTAAATTACAATAAGTGTTATAAAAATAAATATTATATCCTCTAGACCAGGGATTCCCAAAGTGGGGGGGCACCCCCCAGGGGGGGCGCAGAGACTTTTACAGGGGGACGCGGGCCACCTGTGTAGTTAAGTATAAAAACCTGCGATCGATGAGAAAATGGATTCGAGACTAGCTCCGCGGCCACCTCACGGGTGCTATCAAACACCTTTTGTGTGACTTTGCAAAACTTTAATGAGCAAGAAAAATTGTTGTTTTATTTAATGAATACTTTTTTATTCTGACCTGATAATCTGGACTTGAGGATGGGGGGGGGGGGGCGGTATTCTTTTTATAGTCAAAAGGGGGCGCGACTCAAATAAGTTAGGGAACCCTTGCTCTAGACCCACCAAATTTTTTTAATACCTACCTGGTATACAAAAATATCATAAATGTCCATTTAAAATAAAAAAATGTCTTTTTGTATTACCCTGTGGCTAAATGATCGCGAAAAGCGAAACACGTCTGGTCAAAGAATTCACCCTATCGCCTATCGCGATGTTTTAGATAATCGAGACGTAGCAATTTGACTTAGATCGGTTCAAAAAAGTTTAAGTAGTAACATCTTCTTCTTATATATAAAATTTCCATGTCACAATGTTAGTTACCATAGTCGCGACCGATTTTTACCAAATTTTATATGCGTATTCAGTAGGTCTGAGAATCGGCTACTATCTATAATTTATAAGGCAAAACAACGTTTGCCGGGTCAGCTAGTAAAATGTAAAAATATTAGATTGTTGAGTGTCAACCACGCAAAAGCGGCTACAGAATTGGCGAAAATTTAAAACTTTTCATCTAACTTTTCATCGCAGTATTCCCACGAGAACAGGAAATACATGGACAAAACCGCGGGGAATAAGTGTCCAAAACTATGACAAATCCCTCACCCGTGCGGGGCAGCCACCGCATCCCGGGTAACCCTAAACAATTTTACAAATATATGTACTGTTTTATTTTATCGGTTCCGATGTAAAATGATGTCTACGTATTTTTCATACAGCGCGCTCTAAAGATATTTAAAGAGTGGATCGATCGTAGCTAGAGATTTTGGCGAATTTTAAAAATATTGGTGTTGCCCATGTGTAGCCCCGGTATATCCATTATCTAGTACCCATAGTACAAGCCTGCTTAGTTTGGGGCTATTTTCTCTACCCATAGAATAGGACCACCCCATCTCTTCCCGTGGGTGTCATAAAAGGTGACTAAGGTATCTGAGGTCTGAGTAAGTCTAGAGAACTAGGAGTCCTCCTCGCGCGGTGGCAGATAAACGGGCCCTACTCGGGCTTGATCCCGAGTAGGGTTGGTGTCAGTCAAGCGGCCGGCCCGTGAAAATATTGCGGAATCTATTTGCAGTAGGTATCGTCAATAAACTTACCTACTGTAGTTAACACCGCTTAGCTAGCTGATTAAGTAACTCTGTTACTATCAAATCTCGATTGAAACAATTGAAATTGTTGATTTTTGCGTTTACAGATATACAGTTTGACAATTACAGTCGCTAGTTTTCATTGGAATGACAATTTGTATGCGACTAGCGCTAGCCTTATAATAACATCTCTACTCCTTTTTATTAAAAATCTCTTGGGTTTGCTTCTCGCTGTGCAGAGGAAAATTTCTTCGAATCAAATTGTAGATGTCTGCGATGGATTGGACGATAAAATACTGATATTTCATATTTCAACATTAGGTATGTTTTGAAAAATATGATTCTATGATCTTCTTCTTTTCGTGTAGTGTTATGGCCTAGCGTTAGAGTTTTCAGGTCACTCTTAGGCCTCTAACTTGACCTAACGACTGCTATCAGATTAAACAACCGGGATCTAATGTTTAACGTTAATTTCGAAGCACGGAGGAGGTTGAGATAATTTGTTTTTGCCCCACATACCTATTATCGGTTGAGATGTAATTTACCACAAGAACTCCTTATTTAAGATATTCTTGATTCTGCAAACCAGGCCCTGATTGCTAACAAATCTCGATGGAAACAATTGAAATTATTGATTTTTGCGTTAACGGATATATAATTTGATAGTTACAGTCGCTAGATTTCATTGAAATGGCAAATGACGTGTGACAAACATTTTAATTGTTTCAATCAAGATTTGTTAGCAACACAGTCACATAATCCGGTCTCAGCTGCTATCAAAGGTGCCAAAAAGAACTCTTTATCTAGACAACATATACAAATCATATTTACACTTTCAGAAGCAATTTCTGCCTACAAAGCAATATTTCAAAGACTAGATCTATCTATAGGTACTAATGTTGGTACACGATTTCACCGGATTCTGTGTCACACTACATCTGATCATTTGTATAGAGCTGTCAATCCGTCAAAGCAATCTATCGACAGGTATCAGCAGCTCTTTGTTATTCTATAGGTATACAGCCTAGCGGACTAACGTTAGCTTTGTGGGCGACTGATGGGTTCCCAACGCTATTTCGAAATACTATCCTTTGAAAGACGTTTCTTCGATGTCAATTAACCGATAGATTACATTTAGTTCCTCTTTGGTTCGTTTTACCGAAAATTGTTTTTCAACACTTTAAGATGTTTAATTAATTTTCTAACCTCTTTAGGTAAAAATAATGAACGATTTCGTTCAAAAATCATCCGAAACTGCAGTCTTGCCAGAATAAAATATGAAAACGTTCGTAAAGCTAGCAAGGCGTTATGTAACGTTTGTAAGTAAAGCTTTTTTTTTTGATGCAGTGAATAAGAGCTATTATCGACATATCTAACAAGCAGCTATATATTAGACTAGCTGCGTCCCGCGGTTTCACCCGCGTAAGTCCCGATCCCGTAGGAATATCGGGATTAAAAGTAGCCTATAGCCTTCTTCAATAAATGGACTATCCAACACTGAAATATTTTTTCAAATCGGACCAGGCAGCGGTTCCAAAGATTAGCGCGTTCAAACAAACAAACAACCAAACAACCAAACAAACTCTTCCGCTTTATCTTCTTCTAATCTTCTAATATATAAAATTTCCATGTCACAGTGTTAGTTACCGTACTCCTCCGAAACGGCTTGACCGATTTTTATGAAATTTTATTTTCGTATTCAATAGCTCTGAGAATCGGCTACTATCTATAATTTATAAGGCAAAACAACGTTTGCCGGGTCAGCTAGTATTAATATAGATAGAAGAAGATAGAAGGTAGAAGAAGATAACGAGATTTTTGTAAGTAGACCGTAAAAATTCTAAAACTTACATAAACCTACATAAAAATTATATAAAATGATTGTAATTTAAAATTTAACCTACAGAAGAACGTATGGCAACACAAACCTTTGACGGTAAATTTTCTAAGAAATATTTCAATATTTGATAATATATTTTATTTCTCCAAACATTCTTGACGCGGGCAATCAGGGAGAGCTCTGGGAAACTCGACATATAGAAACAATGGATGTGGCGTACGTGTAAGATAAATATGCAGTAAGTAAATAAATAAATCAGGGAAATACCTATAAGTTTTATATGTATAGAGATTTTTTAGGGAAAATACGCGACAAATAGCTACAATGGAAAATAGCGACATCTTACGTTAAAAATATTAAATTAAATGAAAAATGATCTAGGAAACCTAATAATTATTTTGAAATACCTTTTCGACGATACCCGACATAGTCAGTCAATTTTTATTTTTTACAATATGGCGTCTAGTGGTCTAGTTTTGAATTTTATTTTAAGTCACCTTTCTAAGAACCATTGGAGGGACGAATCTAACGATACCCAAATTAATAGAAATCCGTTTAGTGCTTTGGAAGATACGAGTGAATAAAGAATATTACAAACATACAAGATAGGCGCGAATAACATAACCCTTACCTTGCAGCCGGGTAATAAGTTAACTGTAAAGTTAACCATTAAAAAGGCAGATTATGACCACTGTTAAGTGGTTACCTGTAGCGTAAGACAGATGGCGTTTAAAATAACGAGCCTTAATCGTTAACAAACCAAGGAGGGATACGCTTCAAGAATTCACCGCACGGGGCATGGGGCATGCGTGGTCTAGTTGGTATAGAATAGACGTTGGGGTACCGACCCAAAGACGCGAGTCTATTTTTCACATCTATAAGGCGTCCCGTGACTGCTCACATTTTTTTAATGTGGGGTGCTGTTTAATATTGAGCTTTAAAGTACTAGTTTTAGAGTTTTTCTTTGTTTGATCTTCTATTTATAATTAATTGCTGTGTACTAATATGTGTTTATGTAGTACTAGCTGCGCCCTGCGGTTTCACCCGCGTAAGTCCTGATCCCGCGGGAATATCGGGATAAAAAGAGTAACAAAGTCACATACATACAAACTTTCGCGTTTATAATATTAAGTAGGAAGTAGGACACCTACTGAGTAAGTTGTGTGCCTGTCTGAATAAACGTTTTGTTTTTTTTTTCAACCCCTGTTATTTTATGGAAACTACAAAACCCTACACTGTACATGGCTAGACAAGGCACGCCTTACACTCTATTTATATAAGTGGGATTAGATACGGAATATCCTTTAGAAATAATTCCTACATCCATGTAATCATAGGACAGACGCAGCCAAATTAGCTGAACGGTACATCGCTCGGTAAATCAACTCAGTCTGCTTCTCGTTACATCAATAAACAACCTTATTGCCGATAACAATAAAGTACATTTTGGAACAACTCTTTTTATTTTGCTCTTTCAGTTTCTGTTTAAGAGACGAGCTGTTTTGGACTCTATGAATGAGGAAATAAGGTCGAATTTGGTAAAGAGTTTTTAAAAGCTTTTGAAACTAAGTTACGTACAATGTTTATGTATTTATTTATTAGGAACTTAGTTATTTAAGTGGTCAGTTGCTGTTTACGGTTGATACTAAGCGAGGTAGGTAACGGGTTCGAATCCCGCCGGGAACAACAATATTTGTGTTAAAATGAAATTAGTATCACCGTGTAGACCCGGCATGGAATGGGGTTATTCCATCTCTTCCCGTGGGTGTCGTAACATGCGACTAAGGGATCTGAGTAGCTAACTTTAAGTTCTTCCCGCGCGGTGGCGGATAAACTGCTAGGCCTATAGGAGGGTTGGTATCAGGCAGGCGGTCAATTTGCAGAAGGTATGCTCAATGGTGGATAACTTACCTACTGCGCCAACCCCAAATCCAGTAATCTCTGAAATCAAAATAACAGAACCGATTACAATACTACATTATCGAGAAGTAACATAGTCTACATTTGATCCTACGGGATCGAGACTTACGCAATTAAATTATTAATAAGGTGTTCGATCAACCTAGCGGACTGTAATTTTGAGGTTCACGACAACGAATTTAATTTTGCTATAATTGTAAACGAGCGACAATGAGTGCGTTGCTTCTATATTGTACAATTGAACCACTGACAGTGCAGGCTCCAGCGCCTGTATTGCGGATGAAGAGAGTGCCTATCGTGGCGCTAGCGGGAAGAAGACTCACTTACCAGTGCAGGCCTCACGACGAAGCTCGTACGCGCTGGACGGGGCTCGGTCACCTAGGGTATACCGGTCGGTTCACTTACCAACCGCTCAGGGTACAAACTGAGAGGGGCTCCAGAAGCGGTCTCCCTGGTCCGAACCGCACCGACAGGCTCTCACGTGGGCACAGATGTTATACACGAAAACTATTAATGGTTCAATGTTCAGATGAAGCTAGGCGTGACACTCTCTAAATTATAATATGAAACGCGATGTGAGGGGTCACACACGAACTAGTCTTCATAGGAGCTATAACGCAACTGACTCAATTCAAAATCTATTAATGCTGTGTCATTTCATTGACAGATATTCTATCATTATATCAATATGGAGGTAATTTTATGCAATTTATTTATTTTAAAAGTATTACCCACATTTTTAAACAAAAATATTGACTGCAACAATATGAAAACCAAACATAAGGCTATATACAAGTCTTAGAGTACAAACTATAGTATACTCGTACTAGCTGCGCCCCGCGGTTTCACCCGCGTAAGTCCCGATCCCGCGGGTATAGTGGTAGAATAAACAGAACAGTCGCTCGAGTTGGCACGGGTCACTTGCTAAAGTTGCTGGGGCCTCTTGTGTGGGACGATGCAGACTTCATGTTTCAGGCAACTATCGAGTTGCCTGAAGCATGAAGTCTACATCGCTCTTATAACAATCAGGATAATATAGATAGATGAACGCTATATTTGCACAACTCAAGGTACAATATTCTATGCCGGCCCTATACGGCAAGGGTACAAACTATAGTATAGTGGTAGAATAAACAAAGCAGTCGCTCGAGTTGGCACGAGTCACTTGCTGAAGTTGCTGGGGCCTCTTGTGTGGGACGATGCAGACTTTATGCTTCAGGCAACTCGGTCGGTCGATAACAATCAGGACATACAAACTATAGTATATAGTGGTAGATACCTCTACAAATAAATAAAGCAGTCGCTCGAGTTGGCACGGGTCACTTGCTAAAGTTGCTGGGGCCTCTTGTGTGGGACGATGCAGACTTCATGCTTCAGGCAACTCGATCGGTCGATAACAATCAGGATATATAGATAGATGATCACTTTTTTTGCACAACTCAAGGTACAATATTCTATGACAGCGCTACACGGTAAAACTCAAAACTCAAAACTCAAAAACTCAAAATTTTTTATTCATTTAGAACGTATATTATACACACATACGTACGTTTTGAAACGTCGAGATTTTAATTTACCGAGGTTTCGGAACGCGCCCTCCGATGAGAATAAACCACAAGAAACTCATGGGGTTTTTTTTTCAATTACTTTTTTTTTTTTATCATGTTTTATATTACAATCGTCATAATACAGATCTTTAATCTGAACAGGAGCAGTTAACAATCATGTCCATGGATTCTTCTCATCAAAATATTTCGACGTGCTATAGTACGCCTTATTACACAATTTAAGTTTAATATATTTTTTGAATCTTGTAATGGACATGTCAAATACGTCTTCAGGTAGTTTATTATAATAAAGTACACTAGTGCTACAGAACGACTTACTTATTTTCTGGAGCCTACTATAGAGCACAGTCAGATCATCCTTGTGTCTCAAATTAACCTGACGGACATCACTGTATTTGTGAAATTTACTTGATTTATTCTTATGTACGTATAGCAGATTTTCATAAATGTATTGAGAGTAAACAGTTAAAATGTTTATCTCTTTAAACTTTTCTTCAAGCGATTCCCTGGGGCCCATTTTGTAGATAGCTCGCACCGCTCTCTTTTGCAAAACAAAAATAGTTTCTATGTCAGCAGCACACCCCCACAGCAGGATACCATATGACATGATGCTGTGAAAGTAACTGAAGTAGAGTAGGTAAGGGTACAAACTATAGTATATAGTGGTAGATACCTCTATTAATAAACAATGCAGTCGCTTGAGTTGGCACGGGTCACTTGCTGAAGTTGCTGGGGCCTCTTGTGTGGGACGATGCAGACTTCATGCTTCAGGCAACTCGATCGGTCGATAACAATCAGGATATATAGATATAGTATATAGTGGTAGATACCTCTAGGAATAAACAAAGCAGTCGCTCGAGTTGGCACGAGTCACTTACTGAATTTGCTGGGGCCTCTTGTGTGGGACGATGCAGGCTTCATGCTTCAGGCAACTCGGTCGGTCGATAACAATCAGGATATATAGATATAGTATATAGTGGTAGATACCTCTAGGAATAAACAAAGCAGTCGCTCGAGTTGGCACGAGTCACTTACTGAATTTGCTGGGGCCTCTTGTGTGGGACGACGCAGACTTCATACTTCAGGCGACAGGATCGGTCGATAACATATAGGATACACAGGCTATTGAAGTTTATGCGGCAGCTGCTTATATACGTTGTTCTACACGTCTAGGCGAACAACTTTTTGTAAAACGACTTATAGAAATTCGAAGTAGTTTTCGAAAATTTTTAAGTTTAAAGTTTATTTAAAAACCAGCTGTTTCTGAGAGTCGTAGGTCATAGTCCTTAAATTGTCTCTTTATTTAGTTTGAACTACTACAATCTAAACATTAATTGCCCTTATTTTCAAAAACAGCTGTTTTTCAGTAAAATATGATGTTAGGTATATATTCTAAGTTTGGTGCGCTCCATCGTGTATATATTCGCATTCATCATATTTTGCTGTTTGGGTGCTTTTTTAGCTTTTGAAGTTTGAAACCCTAAAATATGGCAACAAACAAATTTAAAACTTATATGGACGACAAACTATCGTCCAATAGAAAAGTTTCCAATGTGCATTTGCGTGAAGTGTAGGTACGAGTAGGTATTTACCTAAACTTTTAATAGAGCAATCATAAGTTGGGCTTGCGTTCGCCGGCTTCACTCGTCGACCACTTGTCTGCTCTCTGATTTATACTAAATGGGTATAATTTTGGCATGCATGTTTGTTTGTAGGTACCCGATGAGTTACACGACTGAATTATTTTTGCGGCAGCCGGAGGATGAGAAAAAACCCGAGAAATGATTCATAACTCATTTATTGAGTTAAATCCTAAAACTATGTTACATGATTACTTATGATTAATTAACCTAGATTTCCAGATGCTTCGGTCATAAGTGGCCTGCATCCATCGTGAACCCGCGGCCTTGCCTTAATCTATGAGGGAGGCTTATGTCCAGCAGTGGACTTCTTACAGCTGAAATAATGATGATGAATTAACCTAAGGTGAGACCTAATCGAAGTGTGGTGTATGACGGTACGCAGCTACTGCGATCGAGGTCACTGCAATTCAGCACTTTTCGTCGGTGATTATTGCGACATAGAATGTGGCGTGACTTCGCTTGGACGATGGCTTACGATATAGAGCGCCGGGATATAACAACTGCGTTTTTGGAACATAGGTAATTTAATTACTAATTACCTATCATTTGTCTCAGCCTCCCTACTGTAGTTATAAACTTTTTAAACTAACATGATTAGATTGGAACTCATGTATATTTTCCCGGGCCTTAATCGCGTAATTGTAACTTTCAAATCTCTTTTCTTGACGTTTTCCATGTTACAGTGTAGTGTACTTTTAATGTAGTTTTTACTATGCGTAGGCTTAGATTGAAACAAAAAACTAAAGATACGGTACCTAGTCTCGGAAAATAAGACGATAAAACTGCGTCTAGCTGACGCACTAGCCTCAGTCGTATGTCGAACCGTTGCCGCGTGAGCACGTGCTGTCACACTGCGATTATCATTTTGACATTCATAAGATGCCTTTTTGCTTATTTACAAAGCCTGAATCTTTCTTAAAGACATATGTTAATAAATACAACATTTTTATGAAAATGCATCTAGCTCTTTTTTCGAATACGCAATATTAGAATATACCGTATCTACCTATTTTTGTTTTCATCTAAGTGCGTAGATAGGTATTTGTGGATAACCACAAGTATCCCAATTTATAATGTGAGCAATTTATGTCCACATTAAAAAAAATGTTATTTCCAGGCACTTTCAAATTTTTGTTTAGACGTTTTGTCAAATAACATTTTGACATTTTATGATAAACATTTATAGCCTTATTAATAAACGTGGAGTAAGGTCAGAATAATTTTACAACTTTTTGTTTCTGTCTGTCAACTTTCAAAGTTCTTGTCACGGAAAAAGACAAAGCATGTTTTCACTACTCCGACCATACGTCACCTTTATTAATAAAGCTATTACCGTTTCCTATACATTTTTGGATTCAACATTTTGAGAAACTCCTTTTTTTTTTGGAAGTCGGTTAAAAAATGACAAAGTGTGACAACATAATAGCAATCTTCTATACGTGGAAATAAAGTCTAATGTTCGTTTTTTCGTAAATTATTTTTAAATCATCATCTGGTGCCATCTTCTAAGGAAGGTCGGCGGTCAATGAGGAGGAACACTAACTTTTTATCCCGGCAGAGGGCGTTTGTCGACTAATCTTAGGTTTGAATTAAGAACTGTCAAACAGGTGTTTTTTACAACTCTCGGCGCCAAATTGGCCATATCGGTCTCAGACCGAAAGAAAAAAAAACTCGGCGTTTTCATTGGTGGGGGACCATCATCAAAAAAAAAAAGATCATCCGACGCCAGCGCCATCTGCTTTTAGCTTTGCGTGTGGCGCCCCATTGGTGAAAGTATTTCCAATCTTTAGCTGCAGCTTTTAGTGGTTGGTATTGAGGCCAGTCCAGTCTTTTAGTCAGTCCGATTAAGCCCGTCGTTGCGCGAGACGCAATCAGTCGCACAGGACTCGACAGGCGTGGCGCGGCCTGGCCTGTGATATAACGGGCTTTGGGACTTTTTGATGTAGTTAGGTATATTTAAGTTTTATATTTGTACTATAAATAATTACAACAAGCCAAACAACTCTACAATAATATCTAGAACTGGGAGCAAATTCCAGCAGTTTTAGGGACTGAAAGACAAACATCCATACTTCCACATTTACTATTACCAGGATACAGATATAGACCAGAAACTCTGCCTACCCCAAACACGAACGCAACCACAGCCCTCTACTAGTCGTAAATGCCATTACAACAATGTCTAACCATCCAAACCGAAGCTCCAACTTCTGTATCCATCAAACATTCCTAACCAGACGTTTCGGGCTGGCAAATTGCAGCCGGCTCCCTCGCACCCGCGAGGTGCCCGTGTTGTTATCTCTGTCTTTAATTAACCCGGTGTCAGTTTAACCGTGGCACTTGAGTGGCAGATACTGCCAATTCGGTAAGTTGTGAAGATGACTCGAATTGGGGTTATTACGTGTTGCTCTTGGTATGGGTATAGCTATCGCTATCGCGGTGCGTTTGGGCAGCTTTCTCATGTTCTATACTCCTAAGTTACCCTTCAAAACGGCTTAAATGTGGTCAGACAGTCATTGGGAATACCCAAGAGGTGCTGGCTTGATGTCGTAAAATCGGAAATGCGTGTAAATGGCCTCACTACGCGGGATGCCGAAGATCGTGCGAGGTGGAGACGTAAAAGTAGAAAAGCTGACCCCGGACTCTCGAGAGGGATGCAATCAGGAACATCGCTCGGATGATGAGACAGCTCAAGTTAATGTAGTTTTCATACCATAGCATAGTTTTCTGATGAGAATGTGGTTTCAGGTGCTCCATCAAATTGGTAGATAGTTTTTTATAAGCTGATTCTATTGAAAGATGCTATTCTGCTCATCATTGTGAAGGTTCTCATCAGTTCTTAACCATTTTTTTGAGACCAACTTGGGATTCTCACCTTTCAAATACTTATAAAAAGAATTATTGAAATCGGACATCAGGACATACAGGCAATATACGGATCGAATTAAGAACCTCCTCCTTTTTTTTTATTTATTATTAAAAGCTTTTATTTAACTTGAATTGTATGTTTGTCCGGTTGGAATCTTGCAAGTTAAATTTGACTCACTTCCCGGTTACTGAATGAGCTGAAATTTTGCATACATGTGTAAGTCGCGTGAAAATGCAATATTATTTTTGAACTCGGTTAAAAACTACACTTACTTAAGTTGATCCCAATAATCGATACCTATCACCTCGTATAGCAGTCAATAGTCATAAAACTACACACGTAATAGCACCCTAGGCTTGTTAAGTTTATGCAGCAGCCACGATACGCCATCGCTGAGCATTATCACATATCATCAGGGAGAGAAGTGAACTGAGAGACAAACTGAGATTAAATAGCTATGCTATACATTGGCTTTGTACCCTATAACATTATTAGGCCGGCATACTTTGGATCTGTTTTCATTCGTGCGCTAACGTACGGAGACGTACGAACAATCCCGTACTTCAAAGTACTATATGGAGGCGCGCAGACTGCATAAGAATTAGTCGTACGTATACAACTCATATGCAATCTGCGCGCTTACATTAGGATTACATTAGGTTCACTTGCTCACCTATTTAAACTGAATTAACTAATCCGGAATAGTCAGTCTTGAGCATCCATGAAATACGACATTCATCGGTCTTAAAAAATTTAAAAAAAAAATTAGAACTTTATGTGAATAGGTATGTCATAAAATAGCATTTTAGTACATAAAGTTCGTAATTCTTCTTTTTGAGAAGTTACAAAACTTTACGTCACTTTTCTTCTTGAAGTACCTACAACATTTATGGGTTGTTAATAATAATTAAAAATAATTACGAATGTTATGTCTAAAGATACTATTTTGGGACACATCTATGCGTTCATCAAATTACAAAATGGATGCGGGATCGGGACTTACACGGGTGAAACCGCAGGGCGCAGCTAGTCCTTCACGCGAAAGTTTGTATTTATGTAGTTGACTTTGTTACTCCTTCACGCAAAAACTACTAAACCGATTGCGATGAAACTTGGTATATAGATAACTGGAGACCTAGAATCTTATCTTACTAATATTATAAATGCGAAAGTAACTCTGTCTGTCTGTCTGTTACGCTTTCACGCCTAAACCGCTGAACCTGAACCGCTGAATTTTATAGAGATATAGAGATAGAGATAAATAGGATCTCGGAGAAGGACATAGGCTACTTTTGATCCCGTAAATCCCGCGGGATCAAGACTTACGCGGGTGAAACCGCGGGCGCAGCTAGTAACACATAAGCTTTTTATCCCGATATTCCCGCGGTATCGGAATTACGGGAGAAACCGTGGGGTGCAGCTAGTTGAAAATAATTACGAATGTTATGTCTAAAGATACTATTTTGTAACGTATTCACATAAAGTTCGTATTTTTTAAAATACCTATAAATGGCATATTTCATGAATGATGCGACTTTTTGCTATTTCATTTTAGCTAATCGGGAGAACTTTGTTCGACGTATCTCTTTAGCTAGTGATTATTTTATGCCCAAAATCAATTCAATTCAATGCAATTCAATCATTTATTAAATACAAATACTTCACAAACTACCCCATTTCGGCTCACGTCGCCCTCAAAGATACACATTGTATTACAGACCGGTTATCTTTTAAATGCAGTCTCTAGTTATTCTATTCACTAGTCTAGTCTAGCGCATTCATTATACAGACATGATGGATCTTTGTTGCACTGACTTGGTGAGGTAACAGACTAAATCTTACTTAATATTATAAATGCGAAAGTAACTCTGTCTGTCTGTCTGTTACGCTTTCACGCCTAAACTGCTGAACCGATATTGATGAATTTTGGTATAGAGATAAATAGGACCTCGGAGAAGGACATAGGCTACTTTTGATCCCGTAAATCCCGCGGGATCGAGACTTACGCGGGTGAAACCGCGGGCGCAGCTAGTACTATTATAACTATTATTTATTTTTACTATTATAAAGCGGAAGAGTTTGTTTGTTTTTTTGTTAGTTTGTTTGTTTGTTTGAACGCGCTAATCTCAGGAACCACTGGTCCGTTTGAAAAATTCTTTCGGTGTTGGATAGTCCATTTATTGAGGAAGGCTATAGCTCCCCGCGGTTTCACCCGCATAAGTCCCGATCCCGTGGGAATATCGGGATCAAAAGTAGCCTATAGCCTTCCTCAATAAATGGACTATCCAACCCCGAAAGAATTTTTCAAATCGGACCAGTGGTTCCCGAGATTAGCGCGTTCAAACAAACAAAAAAACAAACAAACAAACTCTTCCGCTTTATAATAGTAATAATAGAAGATAGATAATAGATAGATAGTAGCCGATTCTCAGACCTACTGAATACGTATACAAAATCTCATAAAAATCGGTCAAGCCGTTTCGGAGGAGTACGGTAACTAACACTGTGACATGGAAATTTTATATATTAGAAGATAGATTAGGTATAATATTTTATGTAGTATATCCGTTGTCTAGTACCCATAGTACAAGCCTAGTTTGGGACTAGATTGCGCTGTGTGCAACGTCGTGCAATATTTATTTATTTATTTATTTTTGACGACTTCTGTAGCGCCCTAGGCTCGGAACCGGTTAAAAAATGGAGGTTTTAATATCGGTTTATTTCGGTTTCGGTTACTCCGAACTATCAAAAGAAAGGGAACGTTTTAAGAACAATATTTCGTGGTTCGTGTGAATGCAGAAGGATGCGGGTTCGATACCCGCCGGGTGTAAGTATTTAGGTTAAAAATAAATATTTGTTTCTGGTCTGGGTGTCTTTCTATGTTGTATAAATGAACATTTTTAGGTTATGTTTGCTTAAAATCAGGTGTTTTTCGAAGTAAGATTTGTAAATGCATCGGCTAGACTAAATAAAAGATTCTGAAGGTTTATGACCTTTAACTACAAAAAACAGCTGAATTAAGCCAACATAACCTAATTTAAAAAAAAAAAAGTTCTAAAAGTTGTAGAACAACTCCCTTCATGTGCGAATACCCATTTCATAACATAGGTACTGTATAAGTTAAGATAAAATAATATCGGCCGACAAATCGGTTTCTAGTTTGTTGTGTTAACCGGGCGCTCTTTGTTTGGGAAAGTGGATTTTACTCCTAACTCTATTGTTAATTAGTTAAAAACCAGTTTAATTTTTACCTGATTATTTAAGCACGTCCGTCCGTGTTCCGTTACGTGGGCCAGTGCAGCCGCTAAGGATGACAGGTCGAATCTTTTCCCACTATAGTCTAGCTAGATTGCACTAGCTACATCTAGACTACATTGTCAGTCACTTATGTAGTCAGGTAGTGGTTAAACGCCACCTAAACGAACACCTACCAACCGCTGTCCAAAAATCCACACTTAAGCGGTCGCTCATTGAAGTAGCTTTTTACACAGCGGGTCCCGACCACAGTTCTAGAAACTATAAGTATATTTTCGACTTTAGAACCATAAAATAAATAGGTACATAACTACTACCTATACTTATACCTACGTACAATTATTAACAATCGGAGATAGGGATTTTTACTAATTGTACGTATTAAAAATAAAATAAATTAGCCGTTTAGCCCCGGCAGAGAATAGGGTTACCCCATCTCATCCCGTGGGTGTCATAAAAGGCGACTAAGGGATCTGAGGGAGATTAGCAAACCTTAAGTTCTCCCCGCGCGGTGGCGGATAAACTGCTTGATCCCTTGGTTGGGAGGGAAAGGGTTGGTGTCAGGCAGGCGGCCGGCCATAAAACATTGCCAAATCTAATTGCAGAAGGTATGGTCAATGATGACTTACCGACTGCGCCGACCCCAAATAAAAGACCCCGGGCCCCCGAGAGGGATGCAACCGGGAACATCGCTCGGATGAGAATGAGAAGAGAAGTAGGTACGTATTAAAAATAAAAAATAAAAATACTCTAATATAACGACATCTATCTATCTACGCTTTACACAGGTAAAACCACGCCACAGCACCACTACCAAACTCAAAATCAACAATTCGACCGTTCTCAAAACAATAAAATCAAATCAACAACAACATTTTGTTAAATCAAAAACACTCAAAGTAAAGCAATTAATACTTCCGAACAATTGTTTTGTTCTTCAAAACTTGATTCCGTTCCTTATTTCCAATCCTTCAAAAAAAATACAAAATGAAACTTTATCCGGACGAAATAGAGTAGAAAATCGAATAGGCGAAAGTACATTAAGTTGTAGGGTGACAGTGATATAGGACCCAATCAGTAGGTAGATTTAATTGTAACATTAACTCATTGGAATTGTCCCGGAGATCGTAATTGCATGGTTACAGTAGTAATAGAGTTTGCCCCGACGCAATGCGAATGGTGTGTTGACAATGATTTTGTGTTTGTTTGAAACACGTTTTGTGGTTATTAGGTGCGAATTCGATTGTAAAACGCTGTGGCAGGCAATTTGTGTACAAATATTGATTTTTCTCTGTTTTAGCGATGTTGGATTGAAATTAAACTCATTTTTCGATTTTAATCGCCTGGTGTTTATCACTTTTAGCATTGTTTCAATGCTTAACGTTTCGGGGCCTTTACAGGTCTCTTCTTCAGGATTAATGGAGATCTGATCTGTCACTCTATTGTATTAAAAAAGTTACAGAGAAACTACCGTCTTATTAAATAAGTCCCGATCCCGTGGGAATATAGGGATCAAAAGTAGCCTATAGCCTTCCTCAATAAATGGACTATCCAACACTGAAAGAATTTTTCAAATCGGATCAGCGGTTCCTGAGATTAGCGCGTTCAAACAAACAAACCAACAAAAAAACAAACTCTTCCGCTTTATAATAGTAATAGATAGATGGATTAAAAAGTATCAAAACGTTCCGTTAGACGACCTCTGTGGCGCGTCGTGCAAATGCCCGGCTGCAATGCAGAAGGTTGCGGGTTCGATTCCCGCCGGGTGCAAGTATTTATGCTTAAAAATAAATATTTGTGCCTGGTCTGGGTGTCCCTCTATGTATAATATGTTTGTATTTACAAAAGAAAAATAAGTTTAAGTATTATATCCGTTGTCTAGTCACCGTAACACAAGCTTAGTAGCTTACCACGGGGCTAGATGGCGCTGTGTGTTGTTCACAGAATTTATTATTATTTATTATTTATTGTTCCTGTGTACGCAGACTTTAGATTGCAAAGACTAATCTTTATAAAAGTTATGCACAAATCACCTTAACAACGAAATATGTTTTATTACTACGTCACTTAAAAAAGCGCCCACATATGAGAAGAAACTCATGGGACAAACAAAATTTAAATAAAATATTTGCAAAAAACGCCCCATCTAACCGAAAATGACTTAGATATACGTTGGACTTCATATCGTGTCTTTCTTTACACTATCGGAAGGCATGTTGAGCAGATAGTCTCGGTTGTTATTATCATCACACGTCCAGTATCACGGGGCTATAGATCCCCGGACCTTTGGAAGGTGTGCGTGGAGCCGAAGCCAACACGTAGAGGCCCTTTTAATAACAATCGCCGACACCAAGTCGGCGATTATCCCTGTCTGCACTATAAAATGCAGCCAAGGACAATCATCAGATTGGAAAGAACTATTGAGAAATCTACGGGGCTATAGTGATGTGATGGTAGTAGATTGGCTACTGGAAGAACTATGGTGATTATGGTGCCTGCCGTAAAAATGTCCAACAAGCAAGTAAAAATGGCATAATTATTAAACATGAGCATTTGACCACTATCTCACCTGATGGAAGGGAAGTGGTGATGTGGTCTAAGATATAGCACGTACATCTTGAAGAAGGAAAACGGCAGTGAAACACGATCCGACCCATTTTCCCTAGTGGTTGCCTATTCATTACAAACAAAATGGTTTTGTTTGTTTGTAATGGACTACAACTGGACCGATTTCAAAAATTCTTTCACCGATAGAAAGCTACATTATCGAGCAGTACTATAGGCTACTTTTGATCCTGATATTCCAACGGGGTCGGGACCTACGCGGACCATATAAAAATAAGTATAAACGTAAGGCACCTTACCTCACCTCTATTGAACCCTATCCCGGGTACGTACCGGGGTCGAGGGACGCCCCGGACTGAAACTTTGCACCTGATATCGACAGCTTTCGGACACTGAAACTATGAACGTATTCAACTATTGGAAAATTCAATATTTTGGGAAGTTCAACATTTTGGCACTAAAGGTTAAGACGTAAAATTTACTACTGGTTTTTATTCTCGACTTTACCTGCTTAACTCCCGATCCTGTGGGAATATCGGGACCAAAGTGTCCTCATATTATTATGTAGCTTTCTTTTGGTGAAATCAGATTTTTTAGAAACCGATTTAGTATTTTTTGAGTTTATTCATTACAAACATACAAACACACACACAAAAAATACAAATCACTCCTTTTTATAATGTTACTAGCTGACCCGGCAAACGTTGTTTTGCCTTATAAATTATAGATAGTAGCCGATTCTCAGACCTACTGAATACGCGTATAAAATTTGATAAAAATCGGTGAAGCCGTTTCGGAGGAGTACGGTAACTAACATTGTGACATGGAAATTTTATATATAAGAAAGAGAAAAATATAGCTGCGTCCCGCGATTTCAACCGCGTAACTCCCGATCCTGTGGGAATATATCAATAAATAGGATCAAAGGTAGCCTATGTTACTCCTCGATAATGTAACTTTCTTTTGTTGAAATAATTTTTGAAATCGGCTCAGTAATTTTTGAGTTTCTTCATTACAAACACACACACACACAAATACAAATCTTTCCTCTTTATAATATTAGTGTGGATATTGTAGCCACGGGGCTAGATGGCACTGTGTGTTGTTCAGAAATTTATTTATTTATCTTCTTCTAATACCTATATAAAATTTCCATGTCACAATGTTAGTTACCGTAGTCCTCCGAAACGGCGCGACCGATTTTTACCAAATTTTATATGCGTATTCAGTAGGTCTGAGAATCGGCTACTATCTATTATCTATACTATATACTATATTACTATATTATAATTATAATAATATTATAAAGAGGTAACGTTGGTAACATGTATGTATGTATATTGGGGGTAATCTCCGAAACTACTGGACCGATTTCAAAAATTCTTTCACCATTAGAAAGCTACATTCACCCTGATAGGCTACTTTTGATCCCGATATTTCCACGGAATCGGGACTTACGCGGGTGAAACCGCGGGAATCTGCTAGTTATTTATAAGGCAAAACAACGTTTGCCGGGTCAGCTAGTTTTATTAGTGTAGAAATAGGATTTATTTATCTTCCGAAGTCCACAGCAGTCGTGGTGTAACCAAACACCAGGAATAGTGAGATTCGTGTCGATACGACGCCGCAACCTCCCCGTAGATTTGTAGTTTTATTATTCACTAGTTCTGTCACCCGACACCGCTCCGCTCCGCTTCTACAATCTATTTGATATTCCGGTACCTACCTATTTTATTTCGGTTTTACGTTTCGTTTTATAAGGCTGGCTTGCGCAGAGACATCGAAATAACTAATCCGGATTAGATAGCACATAATATAGTCCCGGCATAGAATAGCTCTACCCCATTTCTTCCCGTAGGTAACAGGCGACTAAGGGATCCGAGGGAGACTAGAAAGACTGGAGTTCTACTACTACTATACGTCCCTAGGAGGGTTGGTGTCAGGCAGACGGCCGGCCGTAAAAATATTAAACTTTTTAAACTAACACGATTGGAACTCATAATTTTATATTTTCTCGGGTCTTAATTCCCCCATTACATTAGCTAATGTCAATACAAAATGACGAGATCTCGCGTTAATGCGTGTTAAAGGTTGCCTACAATAGACTTTTTCACTTTTAGCGATAAGGCCACCCATTGTACCCATTTTATAGTTTTTAGTCTAATTCATGATAAAAATTGTGTTTATTTAAGGTTCCGTACTCAAACGGTAAAATCGGGGCCATATCACTGAGACTTCGTTGTCTGTTTTAGTTTCTGTATTAATCTGCCTCTCTTTTGGTTTTTTTTAAAGATTTTTTTTTAAATTTATTTATAGTTTTGAATTTAAACAATGAAGCATTAATCTATCCATCTAGCTAATCCGGATTTGTTAGTCCGATGTGTCTGCGCAAGCCAGCCTTAAGGCGACCTAAACCAGGTAAGTAAATCTAAATATCAAATTCTGTTTCCAGGATTTGATCTATAACAGCAACACTAATCTAGAATGTTTCTTTTTTGCAAAAAGATATGGATCAATTCGATTTTTAAGCTATTGCATAGCTTTTATCGCGGGCTTTGAGTTTTGAATGAAGAAATTTCGTAACGAAAAAAACCTAACACCCCCCACTCCGCCTACCATGTTGCCATGGTAACCATGCAACGTGGTATAAAACTAAAAAAATAATTATAATTGCATAAGTTGATAAAAAATGGTATGCAATAGCTTTATTTTTAAATCTAAATTACTACGCCATCGTAGTTTTTATCATTTAAACCGGCCTTCAGGGGTATATTCTGAACTATAAGAGTTAACGCAAAATAATGAAAGGCGTTGCGTCCCCGATTCTCATAATTTAATTTTCTAAACTTAAATAGGTACCCACTATTCTACATAATTAGTAATTACTATTGGCAAAGCAAAATGAAATTCGTAGTCAAAGCTACGGACGCTACGGTCGTCGTAGCATTTCGTAGAACTTGTAGCATTTCGTAGCAAATGTACAGTTGCATGTATTGTCTATTATTTCTCACAATATGCCAATACAGTAGGTACCTAAGTACCTACTTAGTTTTGGTGAGAACGCGTTGAGAAAATATGGTGCTGAATTTTCATTTACTTGAAAACCAGTTACAATTCGTGTAAATTGTGACATTGATCAATTTTATTTGGTTTCGTAAGTCTATTAGCTTTATTAATAATCGTGGAGTACGGTCGGAGTATTTTTCTTATTTTTGTTTCCGTCTGTCAACTTTGAAAGTTTTTGTCACGGAAAAAGACAAAGCATGTTCTCACTACTCCGACCTTACCCCAGTGAGTGTAGTGAAAATGAAAACCAGTGCCAAAAATAGACGTTCTTCGTTGCTTCCAAATCTCCTTGGCCTTGACATTGATAACTCAAGAACGGCTGAACCGATTTAGCTGAAATTGATGGGGTGAATTGATGGACTAGAAGAGGGACAAAAGATTCTTTTTTTTTCCTCTAAAGCGGAACAAAGTTCGCAGGGTCAGCTAGTACCAACTAAAAACAATATTTAAGTAAAACTAACTAACTAATCTATCTCTAACGAGATTAAGTAAAGAGATTGAATGATGGAATGACTTACAAAAAGCGTATGAGATGAAAGAAAACATTTGTACGGCTAATTACAGCGCGGAGGAAACATTTTTGGAATGATCTATCACTTTTCTTGGGAACCTATTTACAGGGCACGATACGATTTTCGTATCAAAAATCGGAAGGCGGTCTTGCCATACAGAGCAAGTAACGATAACGACATAATCATTACAGAGTAAAAAAAATAATTAGGATAAATTATGTATGAATAAGCAAACGAAAAGACGCATTACATCGGAATTTTAAGGGTTACAGGTTCAAATCCTGTCAAGTGCAGAATTATAGGAGGCCTTTTAAAAAAAAACTAATTATCTAAGCCCAGGAAATAGTTTCAATATAAAATCAATTTAATAATAATTTTCTTCGATTTTCGATATGAAAATAAGACTTAGTCTACCAGACACCAAGAGACCGTATTTCTTATCTAGTGAATAACTTAATTTTATAGCCTTATTTTTAATATAAATAATGTTCAGAAATAAATTGTTGATTATTATAGCCGCTATGTAGTACATTGCTGCACTGGTAATTACTACGTTACATCAAAGCAGCAATTTAATGCATTCATAGTGCCTATGAAACTGAAATGAAAGTAGGCCACTAGATAGATGTTATTTACCAAAAAGTTACATTAATAGAGTCGAAACTAACAAACCCCCTTACTTATAAACAGCTGCATAACCAGTGTATCATTTGTCTTTTACTGTGACATAAGGTTTCATAGCTAACAGAGTGGGACAAACGTTACACAAACTTAGTCATCTACATCTACACTAATCTACATCTACACTATCTACACTAATATTATAAAGAGGAAAGATTTGTACTTTTGTGTGTATGTGTGTCTGTATGTTTGTAATGAATAAACTCAAAAACTACTGGATCGATTTCAAAAATTCTTTCACCATTAGAAAGCTACATTCACCCTGAGTAACATAGGCTACTTTTGATCCCGATATTCCTCCGGGAACGGGACTTGCGCGGGTGAAACCGCGGGACGACGCTAGTCGTTTATAAGTAAGGAAGGTATTTTTTTTATTACGAATAAAAAATTAAAATCGTGTCGTATAAAGGTGTTGGAAGATAATTTCTCTTAGATTGTCAATTACCTCCAGTAGATGGCGCGGCATTAGCAACAGACACGTGTCCCTTTATCCGTTCCGTTGCGGCTCAGTCGCACCCGCCGTCATTACCCAGAACGGAGGTTTTTGTCGAGCGACGCACAAATTACCGGGTTTTGTAAAGTACGAGGAAATATCTTGGAAAAAAGTTATGTAGATTTAAAAACCGGTCAAGTGCGAGTCGGACTCGCGCACAAAGGGTTCCGTACCATTATCACAATTGGGTACGGAATCCTAAAATACAGACTAGCTAAACAAAGCAAAATCTGTGTCCGGACGACACACGTTTGCATATATCTTTACCACTAACGCCAGTTTATCACTAGATGGCGCCGGAGGTAAAAGTAAATCATGCTTGCATTGCGTTTTACCGTGAAAAATCATGTTTGTAGTATGAGAGCCCCCTTAATTTTGTGTTTAGTTTAGTTAGTTAAGTCAGTACTTGCTTAATCTATTTAAATTAAATTTACGATTGAAGTTAAAAATTAAAACCAACTTCAAAAAAAAAGATAAAATTACCTCTTTGTGCTTCGAAAGGCATGTTAAGCAGTTGGTCCCGGTTGTTATCTCTGATAGTCAAGTTAGATACCTTAGGGCTCAAAAAAAACTCTAACACCAGGTGAGCCACTGAGAACGAAAATGAAGAAGAAGGAGAGGTTATTTTGTCCTTTTTTTAAAGTATCACCGAATTTCGGAGCTCTGTTATTCCTGATCCTGTGGAAATATCGGGATCAAAAGTAACCTATATTACTCCTAGATAATGAGCATTCTATTGGTAAAATAATTTTTGGAATCGGTTGTGTGGTTTCGGAGATTACCCGAAAAAAATACATACATACATACATGTTACTTTAAAATATTGGTATAGATATAAGTCGAGTTTTTTTTATTATTTTTAACCGACTTCAAAAAAAGGAGGAGGTTCTCAATTCGGCTGTATTTTTTTATTTACCCTTTTTGACGTTAATGACCTTCGGAATTGAAAGTCAAGGTATCATCATCACTTTACACCGGAGCGGAGCGGTGAGCCGGGACTACACGCATATTAATACATATAATATGGCAAACACAGGACTACATGTATACATAATATGACACATACAGGACTGCACGGATATTAATACGCATAATATGGCAAATATGGACGGTATACAAAGCCAATAGCTAATATAATCACTGACAACCTACCCGTTGTACTGTTACCTACAGTAATAAACTAGAATAGCAAAGTGGTTCAGATAGCCTGAGCTAATGGTAAACCAGGCAGGAGATTTTAGATCGATCGATTGTACCGCGACCGTCTAAGGGTCAATTTATACTAACGCAGAGTCAAAGCGCAAAGTAATACCTATTTACTGCATTCTGGGATACTATTCTGCTCATCATTCCGAAGGTTCTCATAAGATCTTTACCAAAATTTTATGGCACCAACTAGGGACTCTCACCTTTCAAATAAAAAAAACCCGGCCAAGTGCGGCACTCGCATACGAAGGGTTCCGTACCACTATCACAATTGGGTACGGAACCCTAAAAAATGAAGTCTAATTATCCACATACAAATTAACAATTTACGGGTCGAATTGACTCATCCGAGCGATGTTCCCGGTTGCACCCCCCTCGAGAGCCCAGGGTGCGCTAAACCCGAAAATGTTTTTTTTAATTGGGGTCGACGCAGTAGGTAAGTCGTCATTGACCATACTTAAACTAGATTTGGCAATATTTTCACGGCTGGCCGCCTCCCTGACACCACCACCCGCGCCACCGCGCGAGGAGAACTTAAGGTTTCAATCAATCAATCAAGGTTTGCTAGTCTTCCCCATTTATCGGCAGATAAATGAAATAACTCTAAATTTCATCTATCTGCCGATAAAAAGTGTCTCATCGACTGGACCCAACGATTGTGTGTATTAATTTGTCTAAGTTAGGTACTATTGGTCGTATCTCTGTTTGCCATTCACGAATTGCTATGTAGATATGGTTGGTTCATTATACTGGACTAAGTTTCTCAGACAACGTGCTTGCAAAGTTATGCGCGCATTGATAGGTCGCGGCGTGTCACCTTTTATCAAGTTAGTTCTCTAAACCCGTGAATTTACCGTTTCGTTTCCGTTTCGCTTATTTAAGAGGAGTATATACGCCAACGACCTTGAAACTGAAAATCCCTGTCGGGCTCATCGAAAATTGTTGATTATTTCATGACGGAATGTCGTAGAACTTTTTTTTGTGCACAGATTGTAGGTGACATTGTTTCCTACATTTTGGTGTAGTTTTAAGACAAGAACCTCCTATTTGTGCAAAGCCTATCCAAATTTTAGACAAAAAATGTCTGATTTGGCTAAAATATCGATAGGCTTCAATACGTTTAGACATATTTGTATGGAAACTGCACTAAAATATCGGAAACAATGTCGGCTACAATCTGTACACAAAAAAAAGTTCTACGACATCCCGTCATGAAATAATCAACAATTTTCGATGCGCCCGACATGGATTTTCAGTTTTTCAGAATAGGGCCCTTAAATGATTTGTGACAATTGCCTGTTCTGTGTTTATGTCAAAGGATTTCGCGACGCTACGCACACGCACCGTCGCGACTTATCATCGCGCGTTTGGGATAGATAGATACGGTCGGCATGAAAAGGTGTTGACCACATTCGTTTTACAAAATCGCTGTACATCGTAAGGTCTTGACGCAGAAAGTCACTTTCGCTAAATATTATGGGGTGTCAAAACAGGACAGAAATTTTGAAAATATGTAGCTCGCTAGAGTGCGTTTTTTCTTTAAATTCCTTTGCCGTCATGTTGGTAAAACAAAAAAGTGCAAAATACAAAAAAAAGAATGTGCTAGTTTGAATTAAGGGAGATTTGTATATAAAGAATGAATGAACGAATCTTCCTGTATTCAAGGTTTAGGGTATAGCACATTCAAGATATTAAGGCAAGACTTTTTGTTTTGCTACCAACATGACGGCATAGGTACGCACTATATCTTCTCTTTTACTTTCAGAATCTCTATGCTCTTTGACACCCCACAGTTATAATTAAAATATAATAATAACAATTTCGAAAATCTGATTGTGGTCCTTGACTTGATTTTTATTTATTTAATTTTAGTATGTAAAAGCATAAAAATAAAGCATTGTTTCCGGCGGGAGTCGAACCCGCAACCTTCTGCTCCGCCCCTAACGCCACACAGGCTACATTATATAAGTACATCCTAATGTTTGACAGTAAACTTCTGCTACAAACAAACCCCAATTTCACAAAATTAACACACGATGAATCTCCTAAATGTAACTTTCATTAATTTTCCATACAATGTTTAAGACATAGTCAATGTATTATGAACTCTAATGGGCACGCTGTAAGGTCGCTAATTCGATGGTGAAACGGTAATAATGTAATAAATCGTATACACAAAACAGCACAGTTCGCGTTGTTGACGTAGAGTAGGTAACTCGGTGTAGACGTAACATTGAAATCACAATTAATTCAATTAAAATGAAAAGACAAGAAAAAAAACATCACCTATTTTACATGCCAAAAATTATAGTGTGTCTTCGGAATGCGACCTCCAATAAGCTGAAGCCACAAGAAACGCATTGGTTTTTACAGTGATCGTGTGATTCATAGTAAATACATACATATTATGCATAGAGAGACACCCAGAACAGAAACAAATATTTATTTACAAGCATATAGGTGAAGGTGCAGGTAACCCGGCGGGAATAAAACCTGCTGCCTTCTGCATCGCAGTCGGATATTCGTCTGACTTGCCACAAAGTTGGTCAGTGGAATTAGCCTGGTAACTTTAGTCTGATAGTCAAACTTTACTGGCCCTTTTCATCAAAAGGTTGCCTGGAAGAAATCGCTTATAGCAATAAGGTCGTCCATTTGTACAGTGGCCGGCAGATATGTTGAAAAATTTTGACGTGGAAGGGGAAAGTTCGCGCAGTACATTTTACATGCGACTTCTATGAAAAATCGACTTCTGCGCTACAGCCATTTTTTTCAACTAATCTGCCGGCCACTGTACAATGTTTAACTTTTAAGCTTTCTTTGTAATTGTCTTATTTGTGATGTGTGGTATTGTATTACTAATTTTAAGTTTTTGTTGTGCAAAATAAGTTTATTTTATTCAATCAACGTATGAGTAACTTCTCTATCACACTCTATAATCTATGTATGTCGGGCGCCATAGAGTCGTCGGCAGTAGGAAGGCATATTTCCCCTCACAACGTTTAAACGAATGCTCTTACGGTATTCGAGCACAAATATTCGAGTATCTATCAGTTGCTAGCCGCGCCCTACGGATCCGCCCGTGGTTATAGTACACACGTATTTCGGGACAGGTGACGTTATCCTAGAATAACTTGTTCTACGCGTCTACACAAACAACTTATGTTTAACAGAACACTTATCTTTCCAAGTCGGTTAAATAGTTAAGCCATGTCACTTCCCTCGGTCAGGTAGTTGGAAGTTCAGAGCGAACTTTATCCGCAGAACTTTGTTTAATGCTTCAATGCAAACTAGGCTTGTACTATGGGTACTAGACAACGGATATACTACGTATTATACTTTTTGTTTTGTAAATATATACGTATTATGATACATAGAAAATACCCAGACCGGAAACAAATATATATTTTTTGCATAGTACAAGCCTAGTGCTTAGTTTGGGGATAGATTGCGCTGTGTGCAAATATTTATTTATATACTAGCTGACCCGGCAAACGTTGTTTTGCCTTATAAATTATAGATAGTAGCCGATTCTCAGACCTACTGAATACGTATACAAAATCTCATAAAAATCGGTCAAGCCGTTTCGGAGGAGTACGGTAACTAACACTGCGACATGGAAATTTTATATATTAGATTACTTCGGCCCCCTACTATAAATAAATAAATAAATTCTGTCAACAACACACAGCGCCATCTAGCCCCGTGGTAAGCGACTAAGCTTGTGTTACAGTGACTAGACAACGGATATAATACTTATATCTATTTTTCTTTTGTAAATACACACATACTATAACAGAACACTTATCTTTTCAAGTCGGATAAATAGTTAAGCCATGTCACTTCCCTCGGTCAGGTAGTTGGAAGTTCAGAGCGAGCTTTATCCGCAGAACTTTAAAGCTTCAATAGTAATTGTTTAAAATTTCACTCACGAGTGCTCTACTTTCCTAGTTTCCTTTTAAACTCCAAAAACTAATTATTTCAAATAATACTTGGTATTTTCTTTTTATTTTCTTTCCGTACTGAAAGGGTAAAATCATTTTACTAAGACTCCACTCTCCATCTGTCAGTCTGTGAGTCTGTCACCAGGCTGTATCTAATGAACCGTGATAGCTAGGCAGTTGAAATTTTCCCAGATTCCTTAGTTGGCTTTTACGACACCCACAGAAAGAAATGGGGTAACCCCATTCTATTCCGGAGCGTTACACCACTTACTTTTAATTTGAAAGTAATCTTTGGATAGATTTTTCTTCTGTTTTCGCGATGTTGGATGGAATTAAACAAACTCATTTTTCGGTTTTAATCTCGTATAGCTTTATTAATAAACGTGGAGTAAGGTTGGAGTAGTGAGAACATGCTTTGTCTTTTTCCGTGACGTGAACTTTCGAAGTTGACAGACAGAAACAAAAAGTGGTAAAATTATTCCGACTTTAGATAGATAGATAGATAGATTAACGCTTTATTTGCACAACAAACAATATAGAAAACAACATACATATGTAAGACAAATACACATAAAGCTTAAAACGTTGCACAAATGGGCGGCCTTTTCGCTAAAAGCGATTTCTTCCAGGCAACCTTTGGATGGAGAAGGTTTGTTCGGTTTCGGTTTGGTTTTGTTTCCTTTACTTATTAATAAGGCGTGTAGTGTTTATTACTTTTAGCATTGTTTCAACGCTCAACGTTTCGCGACCTTTACAGGTGTCTTCTTCAGGATTCAATTGAGTTAAATTTCTAATCTTTTGTAATTTACCTACTAAATAGATTATTAATTAATTTGTTACTTAAAAACGTTCAAGTTTTGAATATTAATTAGAGCTGGCATTAAATGTATTTGAACAAGCGCTAACCATCACAGGTCTAACTAATCCTATAATGGATGACTACAGAATATCGGTCACCTGAGTCACAGTATAATTTATTGTGTACCTACAGTAGACCTACAAGTACCTAAACCCTAACCGCCCCGAAGTATCAAACTTACGCGCCTTTGACTTTTACACTATGTATAGTAGGCGGCAGATTAGTTGAAACAAAATGGCGGATGCGCAAAAGTCGATTTTTCATAGAAAGCGATTGTAAAATGTACTGCGCGAACTTTCCCCTTTCACGACAAAACTTTTCAACTTTCGTGCCGGTCACTATACCTTATTATAATTATAGTTAGCACCTACAATTCTTGTCCATCCAAATTTTGCCTGGAAGAGTAAGCTTTTAGGGATAAGGCCGCCCATTGTAGATTTGTTATAGTTAGCTCTACGTTATTGTTTAGATATGTAATTTATTTTTCACCTCACAACCTCGGAAAGGATCGTTTTGCACGCTGATTTCTGCGTGCAAAATCGCATTTTGCGCCCTAGCGTGGAAAGAGATTTTAAAATTCGAATCTGTCTTCTCGATAATTTTATAAAGAGCAAGTCCTTTGAAAATGCCCTAACCGGAACCTCATTTCTTTTTTTTTGTTCATGGCATCGAACCACGAAGTATTGTTGCACATTGCCAATGTAGTATTTATTGTTTATTATCATTAGTATTAGCAGGTTTTTTCATGAATTATTCAATTTAGAGATTTTTTGCTTATTTTTATTATTTACGGTACAATAAGCGGTATATAATGCCAAATTGAGTTTTCTACCGGAAAAATGCACCTAGCGTTTTCCTCGCTGTAGTGAGGTGAAAAATTGTGTGTTTCACTCGGCAGCAAAGTTTTTTGCATCTCGTACCTTTGAAACCTTTGCGACGCTCAGCATTCTATATTTGAACCACTCGCTTGAGCTCGAGGTTCAATCCTAGAATGCTTCGCTAGCTCAGGTTTCAATACAAGTACTCGCTGCAAAAACCAACTTTGCAGCCTTGCATAACAAATAACTATTGTAAAATTTGGTACATTAAAGTGTCTATCTAATCTAATCTACTCACAGACGTTCTCAAAAACTACACTTGGACTCAGCTTTTACAGGTAGGTAATTCACTGTATTTTTGTGTAGGTACCGCGAATAGCCAGCTCGAGCGACGTTTGGGCCGCTTATTATATTAGCCGTGCCGTGTCGGGGCTGGGGCGGGGACGGGCTATTTTTGTATAAAGACAGCACGGACGCGGCACGGACAACATGCAAAACAAAAGCTGTCTTCATACAAAAGTAGCCCGTTCCCACCCCGACCCGGACACGGCCCGGTATAGCATAAATAATAATAAATAAATGCACGACGTCAGACAACAGATACACTACATATAATATTATACCCTTTTTTATAAATACCTACATAAAATATGATAACCAGAAACAAATATTTATTTTTAAGCATAAATACTTGCACTCGGCGGGAATTGAACCCGCGACCTGCTGTATTGCAGTCGGGCTTACCGCCAATACGCCACAGAGGTCGTCGCGTTTAACAGGCAAAACAAAAGCTGTCTTCATACAAAAGTAGCCCGTTCCCTCCCCGACCGGACACGGCCCGGTCAAATAAAAATCATCCTTACTTTATGTAATTTTACTTTACTTTATTCAAATTCAAATTCTCTATTCTTTAAGCACAATGTATGAAAAAATCCATGATTATTTTGAAGTGTCAACCTAAGACTACGATTTTAGTGTGTCTTTCTTTATGTATGTCTGTACTAAAAGTAGCCTCTCCCCACCCCGGCCCGGACACGGCCCGATCTAGTTATTATCGTTTACTCTGAGAACGCGCCAGCCTTTCACTAATCGAATTTACTATTCTGTGTCTTTGTTAATAATTAATTTCACTTAAATCTAGTGCGAACAAACGACCTGTCTCACTTGTTTATTATTGTTAGCCGATTTTACAAATGGTGTTTATTAGTTTGAAATGTTTATATTTAGGTATAGGTATGTTTTATTACTAGTTAGGTCCCGTGGGTTTGCCAGTTTACGTTTCAAACCCATGGATATTTTCATTTCTTATTAGATAGATGAACGCTTTATTTGCACAACATTAAGTAGGTATAATACAGTCATACATTAAGTTTAAAAACATAAAAGCTTAAAAGTAGAAAATTGCACAAATGGGCGGCCTTATCGCTAAAAGCGATTTCTTCCAGGCAACCTTGGGATGGAGATAAACTGTTTAGCTTGAAACGGTAGGTTATGCAGGATAAATAATTGAGTAGAAGACCAAAAAAAAAAAGAAACAAATATATGAACTATAAAACAATAGACAATATACTAATATTAATATATAAATAGAAATATAAAATACATGCTATACAAAACATTATATAAACCTACACAAAAATATATAATACAGATACAATACACACAATACATATAATATATACATAGGCATACATACAATACATAAGTAAGGTTAGACAAGGTTTCACGAAAATGAAAATACCAGAACCACATTTTCGTCAACGCGTTCCCACCATAACTATCATCTTGGCATTGTGGTTTTTTTTTAATGTATCTCTCGATGCAAAATTGACTATAGTGGCGTAAGTCATGATCTCAAGAGAATTTCGAAAAACCCTTTCTTATCGGATGCCTTCATTCCATAAAGAACACTCTCCAAATATCAGCTCTCTACTATCAGCTGTTTAGGTTTTGCGTTGATATATCTAAGTCAGTCAGACAAAGCATTTTATAGATAGACCAGCTGTATCCTGCGGCTTCACCCATATAAGTCCCGATCTTGTAGGAATTTTCAAAAATCCCTACACGTATAAAGAACACACTATCCAAATACCAGTTTACTACAATCAGCGGTTTATGATCTATTAGTAAGTCAGTCAGGATAAAGTATTTTATATAGACTTACCTACCCCCTGTATAAAATATGTATCGCTTGTCTTTCCCTGTGATATAAAGTTTCAAATTTGACAGACAGAAACAAACGTGACATAACTTAGTCATCTGTTAGTCATCGTTTATAAGTACAGATAAATCAAAATTCCAATGAAAATTTTAAAATAAACGGCAAACATCAAAGATTGCCGCAGAGGTGACGTTAAATACAGTGAGTGTGCCTAGCGGTACTAAATAGGGATCTTTCACTGAATATTTTATACGTTTGGTACTCTACGGCGTACGGCCAACTGTGTCTGCGACGACGATGTAAATTATATGCTAGGGATGGGGCGATGTTTGTCGAAATATTTATTGAAATTAAAGACATTTTTTGGTCTCGAAACGTTGTTCGTTGTAACAATGTGAAAAGTAATAAACACCACACGATTCAAACCGAAAAATGTCTTTAATTTTAATACAACATCGCAAAAACAGAAGAAAAATCGATATATTCATTTTTATAATGGTACTGGAGAGACAGATAAATTAAAGTCATTTTATTCTCAGATGTCTTTAATCCATTTGTTAGCAATATATTTTTTTATAATACTATTATTAGAAAATAATATCAGTAAAAAATAAAGCAAGACTCCCAAAAGTCTTCTTTGGGTCTTCAAGTCGTGAGAAAACAGGTGTTTATAAGTAAACGTGCTCCAAGTTAGACCCTAATGCCCTAATGGTAAGCCATTAGATGCGGTAGTTACACTACTTTAGACCATCTTAAACCTTTCCAATCATAGGTCCCGACTGTTTAAGTCATTATGTTCGGTGACTACTACTAATATTTTCTGTAATTAAATTTAAAAAAACTTTATAAAAAAAATTATATTAGATTATTTACTTAAACAGCAACCCATTTTAAATCAATTTATTTATACAACCAAACGGTTTCACCACCCAAAAATACACACTTACTGATATTAGTTAAATTATCGATATTTAATAACAAGACAAGAAAGTATCGATAACAATATTTATAAATCACGGCACTGTCCCCATTCGATAACCGTAAAATTCTAGTGTCCACCATGAATAACTGCGGGGTAGTTAGGGAGTTATGACGTCGTCGTGGCAGACCGGACGCCGCGTTCCGGAATAAAGAATATGGAAGAACAGAATTGACATATTATCGACAGAGGTTTAGCTTCAATGAGTCATGTTTACTTTTTTTAAGGACAGGATTGACAACCTGGAGAAGAGGCCTGTAAAGATCTCAAAACGTTGAGAATTGAAACAATGCTAAAAGTAATAAACACCACGCAATTAAAAACGAAAAATGAGTTTAATTTTATTCTAACGTCGCGAAATCAGAAGAAATAAGGGTTTCGTTTTTTGCCATTTGGCTACGGAACCCTAAAAATCATGTATACTTGTCAATAAGGTTATATATTTTACCAACCGTTTCATTATATCTGAGCAATGTTCCCGGTTGCATCCCTTTCGTGGGCTCGGGGTTCTATAAAACCACTAATTATTACTACTTTTTTAAAAAAAAAAATGCTTTCAAAAACTTTAGTACCCGGCGGGCGTGTGGATTAACACTAAGAAATAATGTTTAAACTAATTATTATTTAGGGATGGCACAGTGAGTCATTATATTCAACTCCTATTAAATATATTTGGCAATATTTTTACTGCCGCCTACCTGACACCAACTGACCTTTGAGCCCAGTAGTACATACTTATTTCACTTACCTACATTGCGCGTTTAACACAGTTAAGTTGTTAATTTGTATGTAGGTACTAAAAAAGCAATGGTTTTCGAAAAACAAATCAACACTAAGTAGAATATCTGCTCGTGCGAGCGTATACGGGCTTTAAAACGTATCAATCAAAAATCAAAACTCAAAATATGTTTACTCAGTAAGAGACCACAGATCATTTTGAATGTTTAGTAATTTAGTGTGTCTTCGGAACACGACCTCCATAGAGAAGAAGACACAAGAAACTCATGGAGATTTTTTGCAGTGACCCGCCCCCATGACACTACGCACTACGGGTATAAACGTGATAAGTAATTAATTTCAGTGCCACTTCTGCACCACTCGTGAAACTTTAATCTCTTATACATCTGTAACGACTACCCTTGGAGTTGTCGACTTAAGAAGAGCGCACAGAAATCCCTACAGCCTCTTCATTTTTGATGGACGACCGTTTAAATGTAAGTAGGTATAGTTTTGTTTGAATTACCTTTTACTCTATGCATTTGACTTTTAGATATAACTAGCAGAGATCTGCGGTTTCCCCGAGTAAATCCCGATCTCGCATTATTCCGCAGGATCGAGTTTAAAACCCTTTCTTAGTGGAGTCCTACACATCACAAAAAACACACTCTCCAAATTTCATGTCTCTAGGACTAGCGGTTTAGGCTGTGCATTGATATAACAGTTCCGTTAACATTGAATCTTATACATAATTATACAATTTAATGTCCTGAACTGATTGATTGACTATCTGAACTATATGCACAATATTGCACGCACAGTCTAAATCGCTGGCAAGCTCCGGGCTGGGGCGAGGACGGGTTACTTTTGTATGAAAACAGCACGGACGCTGCACGGACAACATGCAAAAGCTGTCTTCATACAAAAGTAGCCCGCCCGCGCCCCGGCCCGGAAATGACCCCCCGCCCGTACACGGCCCAGGCCCGGACACGGCCTCTACCCGGACACAGCCCCGGCCCGGACACGGCCCGTTCTAATGAGGATCATTCCTTACACTTATTCGAGTTTGGTCGAACCCAGACAGTAATACAAGCACAGCTACGTGGTTTGAATGCGTCGTCGTACTAAGCCAATTTTCCCAAAATAAATATGAAAAGCAAAATTCTAGCTCAAATCGATACACTGTGAAAACCGCTGACTTTAAACCTAACCGAGTAAACGTTTCAATAAAGACATTTATAAGTTTGTAAGATAGAGAAAACATCGAAATATTGCACTTTAAGTTTAGCACTAAAAACATATTGTAATATTATTTAGCTTTTTTAGACCAGTCGTGCGGGTTAAGAGCTCCTCCGTCCTTCGGAATGCACGTTAAGCAGTTGGTCCCGGTTGTTAGGGCAAGTAAGAGGCCTTATGGCGACTTGAAAACTCTCACTAGGTTATGCATACCGTGTAGCCTCGGCATTGAATAGGGTTACCCTAATTATTTCCGTGGGTGTCGTAAAAGGCGACTAATTGATCTGAGGGAGACTAGCAAACCTTAAGTTCTTCCCGCGCGGTGGCGCATATACTGCTTGGTCCCTAGGAGGGTTGGTGTCAGGCAGGCAGCCGGCCGTAAAATATTGCCAAATCTATTTGCACAAGGTATAGTAAATGATGACTTACCTACTGTGCAGACCCCAAACAAATATAGAAATTAATTTGGGGTTTAGCGGACCCCGGGCTCCCGAGGGGGATGCAACCGGGAACATCGCTCGGATGAGAAGACTAGGTGATGCAAAAAAGAATCTTCTTAAAAATATTTTGATACTACCTAAAATCAAATTTACTAGTAAAAAACCGGGCAAGTGCGACACTCGCGCACGAAGGGTTCCGTACCACTATGACATTTGGGTACTGAACCCTAAAATGATTTACATCCAATTTTTAAATTTGATAGGAAAATGTGAAATATTTAGCTTCGATCCTTACTCCCTTCATGCGACCACACCACTCAAAAAAAGAAAAAAAAACTTTGGCACAAATAAAATCTAAAACTTATAAGAAACTCTTTGGTAAGTGAAGGTAGACTGGTATATTTGACAGACAGGGCGGCCATTTTGAATTCCACGACCTACTCGATTCCCTTGTAGTTTTTGAAACACGTTTGTTGTATGGGAGCCCCTCTTAAATATTTGTTTTATTTTGTTTTTAGTATTTGTTGTTGTAGCGGCAACCGAAATACATCTTCTGTGAAAATTTCAACCGTCTAGCTATTACGGTTCATGAGATACAGCCTGGTGACAGACGGACGGACGGACGGACAGACGGACAGACAGACAGACAGACAGACAGACAGACAGACAGACAGACAGCGAAGTCTCAGTAATAGGGTCCCGTTTTTACCCTTTCGGTACGGAACCCTAAAAAAACAGATGTTCACTCTTTTCTCTTTCTAACTGAGAACGTTAGAATGAAACAAGAGATTTCACCGACAGCTCCTTGGCTAGACTCGTGCTGAAAATAATTTTAGAATTTTGTACCACACCCACATCGTTTATGTGGAGATTTATTTATCACTTAAGGAAGATGAAATTGCCTGATCCCGAGGGAATTTTGGGATCAAAAGTAACCTATGTCCTTTTTCTAGGTCCCATCTATCTCTATTCCAAAATTCATCAAAATCGGTTCAGCTATTTAGGCTTGAAAGCGTAACATACAGACACACCCAGATACTTTCGCATTTTACAATATTCATTAAGATTATTTTAGACTAGCTGCATGTTTCACCCGCGTATGTCCCGATCCCGTGGGAATATCGGGATCAAAAGTTGCCTATGTTACTGTAGCTTTCTATAGGTGAAAGAATTTTCGATATCGCACCAGTAGTTGTTTGTAATAATGAATAAATCATTACAAACATACAGACAGACACACACAAATACAAATCTTTCCTCTTTATAATAATAGTGTTGATGTAGATGTGAAGTGATGTAGATAGATAGTATAGACACGTACCTATAGATGACACAACACTGAAATGCATCAATCACGTTATACCAAATATAACGCAAGTACACTCCAAATGGTGCCATTTGTTCCCGTAGTGATGTGCCGTCGCTAGTGATGTGCTGGTCTAGTGCTAGGGATGGGGTATAGGCGCCGACTCGACGTTGTAAATCTAATGGAGCAGTCGATGCATGCTCGCGATTTGAGTTTGTATTGGCAAGGAGATGATATTACTGCTACTATTATATTTTGTTGTGAAGTGAGCATTTGATTGATTGGTTGATTGATTAATTCCTTATTGCAACACCAAAAACAAAAAATTACAATAAAAAGAAAAACATAAACAACTACAACATTTGACTACTTTTTATGCTATTGCATAGCTTTTATTGCGAGTTTTGAATGAAAAAATTTCGTAACGAAAAAACCTAACACCCCCCCACTCCGCCTACCATGTTGCCTTGGTTACCATGTCGCTTGGCCGAGCTACATGGTAACCATGGCAACATGGTACAAATTAAAAAAATAAATATAATTGCATAAGTTGATAAAAAATGCTATGCAATAGCTTTACCGAGGATTGCGCAGAATGCAGGAGATCTGGCTACTCTTTATCCCGGAATTTCCACGAGATCGGGACTTACGAGGCTGAAACCGCGGATTGCATATTGTTGGACCTAGTTAAAACCCTATAGTTCTTAGGTACCCACTTACTTATTATAAACGATGATTAACAGATGACTAAGTTATGTACCTACCTAAAGTTTGTCTCTGTCGATCAACTTTGAAACGTCATAATGACAGTAAAAGACAAACGATACAATATAGTTTATGCAATTGTTAATCGTCGTTTATAAGTAAGTGGGTTTTATTATTAAGTTTGTATTAAAAGTTGAACATAGCCGGCATCTTACCACAAATCCCGCTACCAAGACATCACCTAAGATTTATTCATTCATTCACACCCCACAGTTCTTAACGTGTAATGGTATTCAAATTGTCCATCCTGAATTTAAAGTATATCGTTCGTAAAACGTATTTACTGTTTACTGTCAACTTACTGAGAATATAGGGTAAAGATTTTATGTCTTACTTTTATTGAGTACCTACTAGCTGTCTCGTTTTTTATTTTTCGCCTGAAATTCACTTGGTATTTCCCGATCCCGTAGGATTATCGGGGTCAAAAGTATCCTATGTTGCTGTCCAAAATTTTTCATCGAAATCGGTCAAATCGTTTGACCGTGAAGAGGGAACAAAAAACCAAATTATAAACAAACTTTCAGATTTATAATATTAGTGTGATGTGATATCCAGGAAGGAAACAGTCGACTACGTTTTTATGGAGACGAGGACGTTTCCTCTTAAGAAGCATGTGCGTATTAATTAACGCACATAATACTAAAATTCAATAAATTTATTTAAGTGTATACCTATGTAAAAGATATTTCAGAAAGTAATCGACTAGAAAATATTTTACAAGGAGAAATACATCATCGAAAATCCTCCCATGACAGGATTCGAACCTGTGCCCCCGCTTGCCGGGCGAGTGCACTACCACTGCGCCACACGGGAACCCAGTGTGCGGGCACACTGGGTTCCCGTGGTGATGATGTATTTCTCCTTGTAAAATATTTTCTAGTAAAAATGCCTTGAGCAATAAAAACATAAGATAATATATTAAGTAATCGACTGTTTCAGGTGTTTTTTTTTTAAATAAGAAATTACAATAAAAAAATGTACTTAAACTGTAATAATATTATATTATAGTTACTTAATTTATAAAAACGTGACATTGTATGTATTCTTTTTAAATAATTATTTTGTAGTATCAATTTATCATCTCCGTAGCAATCCCGCCAAAAATTCTATTTGTCTTGGTGCAACGAAGAATATGTCTTGGATTCGCATCCCGGCGCGCCTGACTACATTATGCAGGCTATAGTCCAAGAGTACACCGTATTTGTAATACCACTAGCGGCGCCCGAGGTTTGAATCGCATAAGTCGCGATCCCGCGGGAATGTGGTGATCAAAAGGATACGTGTTAGTAAATTACATCTCCAGCTATTTACTTATCAAGTTTCATTGCAATCAGTAGTTAATGCGCACGCGATTCGATCGTCTTTTGTTTTACTTCGATCAGCTTTTGTTTTAAGTACTTTGATCGTCTTTTGTTTCACTTCGATCGACTTTTGTTTTACTCCGATCGTCTTTTGTTTTACTTCGATCATCTTTTGTTTTCGTTTTTTTTTTCAATTTATTTTAAACAAATTTAAAACTTAAATTAACATTCGCCACACCAAAAATCACTAAGATTTGTCTGGTGTATGAATAAGTGCGGTGACTGCAAGCAATATACATATAGTCTACAAAAGTAAAAATATATATGGTTGACTCAGTATTTAATAAATTAAAATACTCCGATCGTCTTTTGTTTCCATTTCAATCGTCCTTTGTCGAGCAAATCGCTAATGCAATATAGTGGGCAAATTACAGTCCAAGCGGACACGGAACGCCCGCTTTGTCCATAAATTCCGTATCAATTTCATGAGCCAAAGAATTAATTTCAGTAAAATCGCGCAGCAATCGGTATTTCACAATGATATTTAAAATGCAGTGGTATAAACAATTTCTTATACCATACCATCATGTGTGCCACATAAAATAGGGTAACCCCATATTTTCCCGTGGGTGTCGTAAAAGGCGACTAAGGGGTCTGGGGGAGACGAGCAAACCTTGTTAAGTTCTCCCCGTGCGGTGGCGGATAAACTGCTTGGTCCCGAAGAGGGTTGATGTTAGGAAAGCAACAGGAGAATTTTGCTACATTTAGTGGTTTATTATAATAATAATAATCGATATAATAATATTGAAATTAAAGACATTTTTCGGTTTGAATCGCGTGGTTTTTATTACTTTTAGCATTGTTACAACGCTCAACGTTTCGAGACCTTTCCAGGTCTCTTCTTCAGGATAGACTGTCTATCCTGAAGAAGAGACCTGGAAAGGTAGACTGTCTATCCTGAAGAAGAGACCTGGAAAGGTCTCGAAACGTTGAGCGTTGTAACAATGCTAAAAGTAATAAAAACCACGCGATTCAAACCGAAAAATGTCTTTAATTTCAATACAACATCGCGAAAACAGAAGAAGGATATAATAATAACCACTAAACTTTGTTGATTGGTGTGTTGACCAGTGGAGATTATGACAATATTCAAAAGCAAATTGGCGTTTTCCCTGCTATCTTTTTTCATGTTGCCCATTAGTTGTCATAGTCCCCACTAGCTGCCCTAACACTAGGGAATAAGAAGTATGACTATTTCCAATGAAGTTTTTGACGTTTGACTAGTGGTGATGTGAGTCCAAGCTAATCCATAAATATTACATATCTTTGAAATTCCTATTAGCGAGTTGCCAAATATTCTGTTTCGATTGGATATTTCGTGAATACTTCGCGCCAATTAACTTAAAGTTGATGGTTTCAATTTAAGCACCGTTTTATTGTGTTTGACGATATTTAAACGCTTGGCTATTGGGGTTTTTGTAAATAGATTAATATCGACTTTTTTATTTCTGGCTTTTTGATCGCGTATTAACTCAAATACGAGTATGAATAACTAGCAGTGCCCGCGACTCCGTCCACCTATTTGTTTTGGAAAATATAATATAGCCTAATATTGTATTTTAAGTGCTTAAGCCTGCACTGGGCTTTCATAGAAATATTTTAAAGAAACAATACTTTTGCAAAACATAACGCACGATAGACGCAGGGCTGGATTCGAACCCGCATCTTACTCAATCCAGGAGCACGACTTGACTAATTAGTCTACCGGCGCGGCGTCGGTGACTCATACGCTGTATTTTCGCAAGTATTGCTTCATCTATTACAACTTAGGCTTATCCGTTGTCTAGTCATCGTAACACTAGCTAAGTCGCTTACCACGGTGTTAGATGGCGCTGTGTGATGTTCACAGAATTTATTTATTACTAGCTGACCCGGCAAACGTTTTGCCTTATAAATTATATATAGTAGCCGATTCTCAGACCTACTGAATACGCATATAAAATTTGGTAAAAATCGGTAAAGCCGTTTCGGAGGAGTACGGTAACTAACATTGTGACATGGAAATTTTATAAATTAGAGAAGAAGATGTGTCGGTGTCGGTGCGTTGTGTTTTTGCGAAAGTATTTATCCTTTAAAATATTTCTAGTTACAGAAATAGCCAGTGACCTCTCCGCCTACGTCTTAAGGCATTGTTCTTGCTCTGTGTACTTAGAGCGAGTTGCTTCACCTCGAAATGTTCCGAGATGTCAAGCGCTAAGTTTTGAATATTATAGCGAGTACCGCGGTTGGTTGGTTGTTCTATGCGAACTAGCTTTGTCGAGCGGTTTTACGCGCGTTAATCCTGATCGTCGCGTCGTTCTTTGTTTTGAGTTTGAAGTTTTCTCTGTATTGGTGTCTTATCTAGTCGTATTTACAAATGTCCCTAATGAAGTTCAAAAAGTAGGTCCCGTTTGGCACCTACCACCTTTTGAGGGTTTCGTAGTCAACAAAAAACCCTTATTAGCCTTATTAATAAACGTGGTGTAAGGTCAGAATCGTTTTATCACTTTTTGATTTTGTCGGTCAACAACTTTGAATGTCCTTGTCACGGAAAAAGACAAAGAAATGTTTGCATTACCCCGACCTTACTTCACGTTTATTAATAAGGCTTTCATAGTTTCGTCATGTCCGTCTGTCTGTCTAGATTTTTTTAGCTGCTCAGAGTTTCTTTGAAGAATACCGTTTTACGTCGTTTTCCATACATTTCTGAGGCAAAAATGCTTCGATTGCAGCTCAGTTGCAATTATTATAAGTAAAGTAGTATTGTTTGCAATAATTGCAATATTGAAATTAAATTTTGGGCGATTCTAATATATGAATAAACCAGTGCGTGTAGGTAGTTAAAAAGCTTAAATATTGATTAATATACCTAGTAAAAGTTAACACATCCTTCATTATTCACAACGGAAACCTACCTAGTAAAAGCAGATATTCCTAAGTGAATAACGCCTGTAGCAGGCACAATATCAAACCCCATGGAAACAATAGTCAAACTACGTAACAATTGATCCTTCCAGGCTCCGAGTTCGCGAACTTATTGACGTGTGATTAATTGTGGAACTTAGTTTCAACTTGCCTCGCCTACCCGCACCAGACACACTTTGCTAGGTAAACTGTAAACCTAGGTAATGGGGGCTTTCAATGAATTTATAGATCTTTTGTTCTCATATCTGACGTCTTTCGTTTCTGTTTCGCGTCTTTTGTATCTTTATCGATCTTCTTTTGTTTCTATATCGATCTTCTTTTGTTTCTGTTTTGATCGTCTTTTGTTTCTGTGTCGATATTAATTTGGTTCTTTATTGACCTTCTTTTTGTGGAACTTAGTTTTAGTTTCAACTTGCCTCGCCTACCCGCACCAGACACACTTTACTAGGTAAACTGTGTACCTAGGTAGGTAGCGAGCGCTTTCAATGAATTTATAGATTTTTTGTTCCCATCGTGTTTAGACACGAGTGAGAAAAATGGCACAATCGGGTAAAAGCATTCGTTGCTATATCGATCGTCTTTTGCTTCTGTATCGGTCGTCTTTTGTTTCTATTTCGATCTTCTTTTGTTTCTTTATCGATCGTCTTTTGTTTCTTTATCGATCTTCTTTTGTTTCTGTTCCGATAGTCTTTTGTTTATATTGTTTAACTTATTGACGTGTGATTAATTGTGGAACTTAGTTATAGTTTTAACTTGCCTCGCCTACCCGCGCCAGACACACTTTGCTTGGTAAACTGTATACCTAGGTAATGGGCGCTTTCAATGAATTAACAGATATTTTGTTTCCTTTAGTTTGTCCTATCGAGCGAGCGCGAGGTAGCGAGTGATGAATTTAATAGATATTTTGTTGAAATTTTTATCGTCTTTTGTTTTGTTTATCGATCTTCTTTTGTTTCTTTATCGATCTTCTTTTGTTTCTGTTTCAATTTTGTTTTGATTCTTTAACTATTGACCTTCCTTCAAGAACTTAGTCATAGAGTTGCATCACCTACCTAACGTTGCTAGGTAAACTGTGTGCCTAGGTAGCGAGCGCTTTCGATCAATTAATAGATCTTTTGTTCCCATTTCTATCGTCTTTTGTTTTGTTTATCGATCTTCTTTTGTTTCTTCATCGATCTTTTTGTGTTTCTGTTTCGATCGTTTTTTGTTTCTTTATCGGTCGTCTTTTGTTTCTATTTCAATATTGCTTTAATTCTATTTCGATATTATTTTGTTTTGTGTTTCAATTGTCTTTTGTTTCTAAATCGATCTTCTTTTTGTGTCTGTTTCCATCGTTCTTTGTTTCTGTTTGGATAGTCTTTTGTTTCTATTTCGATATTGTTTTTTTTCTGTTTCGATCGTCTTTTGCTTCTGTCTCTATCGTTTATTGCTTTTATATAGATCTCTAGACCTCTAGAACTATTCACTCGAAGCTTAAATCCCTCGAAGCACGCTGTACAATTAATTACCTACCCTGTAAAAAAAAATCTTTTTCTATGCTCAGTTTCAGACACCAGCGGTAAAATACTACAAACATTAAAAATTATCCTCTCAGTGTAAAACTTATAACAACCACAACAGTGCTTGTGGGCAAAAACTTGAAATTTACTAACAAAACACGAGTTTTGGAGTTCGGCCAAGAGTTTAGGTCTATCTTAAATAGGATAAAGAGGTCAGTGTTTCAAAATGGAGCGGAACCAGCCGTTTTAGCAATGAATTTTGTTAAAGGCTACTTCTGGTGTTCCGGTATCTACACAGTACCTAGTGTCGTGAAAATACTCTAATATTCAGAAGTAAATTATTTTAAGGTTTTTTTAACTTGCTTGTATTTCACGCCTCATCTCACCTGATGGGAAGTGACAATGAGGTCGGCGGTGTAACATAAATATAAAAATATTGCACGATTTTGCACACACCCGGCGGGAATCGAACCCAACGCGCCACAGAGGCCGTAATGCTTGCCTAGTCGTTTTCTTCTTTTTTAGGAACGGAAACAGTCGCCGTTTCCATTTCCATATAAACTTAATACAAAAATAAATTATGAAAAATTTAGTTTTCTACCTTAATATCGATATTATTCGGATTAAGATTTTACTTTTATAGGGTCCCCACCACGAGGTTTTCCAAAATATTCATTCGAAATGAAATAAAACGGAGAAACATTTTTTTGCATTTTTACAGCGTAAATTACTTTTTATTGGGAATAATATAAAACAAATGAGATGTAAACTAGTAATTTTGGAAAACCTTGTGGTGGGGACCCTATAGAAGCAAAATCTTTTAATCCGAATAATATCGATATTAGGGTAGAAAACTAAATTTTTCATAATTTATTTTGGTATTAAGTTTGTATGGAAATGGTAACAGTCGCCGCGTTCTTAATGCAAAGTTTATTTTACATTTTTTGAACTGAAAACTCAGACTGAAAAAAAAATGATCTCTTTAACGTCTATTATGGAATGGGATAATACTTAGTAGTGAATAAGTTTTTAATAAATATTAATAAATATTGAATAAGTTTATAGATTCGTCATGTCTGTCTGTCCGTCTGTCCGTCCGTATGTCACAGCCACTTTTTTAAGGGACGTACGCCGTATTTTCGGTCAAATACCGAATATTGAAGCTGTGTCGAATATGTCTAATACCTATCGAATATTCGGTGCATCTCTATTAAAAAATACTGAAATATTATTGGCCTTATACTATAATCGCGAAAGTTTGTAAATGAGCATGTATAAATATTAAAATATCTATTACACTTTCACGCAAATAATACTGAATCGATTGCGACGAAACTTGCTAAACAGATAGCTAGAGATCTAAACTAAGACATAGGGTACTTTTCATTCCGATATTCCGGACCTTCTCAGGTGAAACCGACACAGCTAGTAACCAATAATTCCCACAAAGCAACCAATTCCCAATTCAGTCACAGTATCGACAACTACACAGTATGGCAACTTCGAATCGGAGCAATTACTAGCCACATCATCGCTGGACCACGTTAGGTGACCCGGTCCGCGGTACGTGATGAGAATGGACTGCTATTGTTTCACTGATTTATTATACTGTGGAGCTACTTGGGGGTTTTGATATATTGTGCTTAGCTGTTCTGCTTTTCTTAAAGAGTTAGCTTTGATCATGCAATATACTTAGTAGGTGCGTTTTTTTAATTTCAGACTATAATCTGACGTTTTGGTTCCATTTATTTAACACGAACAGTGCCCGCGGTTTCGTCCGCCAAATTTATTTGAAAATATAATATAGCCTTCCTCAATAAATGGAATATCCAAAAATGAAATAATTTTTCAAATCGGACTAGCGGTTCCTGGGATTGGCGCGTTCAAACATACAAACAAACTCTTCAGCTTTATGATATTAGTAAGATTAGTATTAGTATAGATTGTTTTATTCAGGAAGATGTGTCAAAGCGAACCCAACGAAGTATCTATCAATAGTTTGTATGTATGTATGTGTGTGTTTGTAACTCAACCATTTTTTTAATCATTTTAAACCATTTTTAAAAACCGCTAAACCGATTTTCTTTCGGTATAAGAAAATCGGTATTTTTAATTTAATTGTCAAATTATTATCTGAAATAAAAGAATATACAAAGCCCTAAGGTACTGGTTATGTAAGATAATCACCGTTCATTATTTCTGAAATTCAATAAAACATAACTCAATCTTATCATTTCTTAAGAAATCACTTAACTAAACGATTCTTTGATCAAAAACCAACCCTATTGACTTCGGCGTAGAACACAAAATGTACTTGGGAAATAACAAACCACGTTTTGGAAACTTCTTTGGACTCTATTTGTTAAGATTTAGAGTTCATTTTCGTTTGTCGTTTTTGCTCCAGTTGCCTGGTTCGAGCCTGATTGGATTCCTCGGTTATGGTAATAAGGAGTTCGATCAATTAGTTTTAAGATAAAGATGTTTAAATTCTGTATTTTGTAGTAGATTTAGAAACAACATCTTGCGACAGTGAGAAACAAAAATATCACTGTAAAAAATCATTGAGTTTTTTGGGAAATTCAGCATTTTGGGATATTAACATTTTGGGAAGTTCAACATTTTGGCACTAAAGAAGTTTCTTGTGTATTCTTCTCATTGAAGACAGGGTTCCGAAGACACACAAGTTGCTAAGTAAGAAATGTAAGACAAGTCTTTCAAGAAAGGCATGAACTTCAGTAATCAAGAATACGATCAAGAAGAAGAGAAGACGATTCAAAACGATTATGTAAAATCTTATTGAATAAATGTACCTAATAAGTAAGGTATAAGTATACCTATACCTACCTATAAGTATTATGTTTCTGAAAATATTTTTCGGATGGATTTACCCAAATAGCTTATTATATATTTACACAGTGCAAGCTAGCATACGAGTCAGCCTGCCGAGTAGCTGAAACTAAATTTCATAGATAAAACCAATCAAAATAACATCGCAAACGATTTTAATCTATACCATCTATACTTCTTCTATACTAATATTATAAAGTTGTATTTTTGGGTGCGTGTCTGTATGTTTGTTATGAATAAACTCAAAAACTACGGGACCGATTTCAAAAATTCTTTTTTTGCCGTGTTTGCTATTGTCAGAAGAAGGTTCTTATGAAAAAAAAATGCTGAACCGATTTTGATGAACTTTGGTACCTATGAAGATATATACCGATTTTATTAGAGAGTGGTAGTAGGGGGTAGTAGTAGGGTAGTGTAGAAGTAGTGTAGGGTTGTAGGTTTTTTATATGTAGGTAGGTTTTTATATGTGTATGACAGAACAACATTTGTCGGGTCAGCTAGTCTAGTCTGTCTAGCTAGCTTTGTCTGAATCTAGTGACATAATCCGTGGTCGTAAACATTTGGCACAAAGGGTATGCGAAGCAATGAATGACGTATCCTCGGACAAAACAAAACGAGGCTCTAAATTCAGGATAGATGTTTTCTCTACAATAAGTATAGATCTTGAATATCTATTATCCGAAGACGGTTTGAAATTACAATAATACTGTTTGTAATAACAGTAATAACCAATAATTGAACAAATTAGGTTAAGTACTTCGACTAGGGTTGATTTTTCAATCTACAGATACGAGTAGGTACAAGATATTTGCGGTTCCTCAATCGGCAAATATCTTGTGTATTCTATTTTTTCTAAATTTTATTTCTCTTCTTATTAGAAAATAAAAAAAACGTAGGGGCATGATCATGGTAGATAATAAATTTTATGGCACAAACATATTTGTTCTACTGTCTTTATCCAGAGAGGAAACAGTCGACTACGTTTGTATGGAGAACGAGAAGGAACGCCAAAACTATCAAGTTCTTTTAAATGGAAATACGAAGTGGCGCCGGGTCAGCTAGTTACAAATAATTATGTGCAACCATCGTATCCAAACGTTTTGTCTTGAAAATATTCAATTCTGTTTGCTCTTCTGTCTGCGGGAAATTTATTGAGTTGTAATTTTATTCTAGGTTAGGGGGCAAATGGTCCCCTTCGAAACTGGGATCTGGGCCCAATCGCCTCTTCTGTAATTTGACAGTGGTCAACTAGGTCCACGTTATTACCCTTTATGGCAATGTTTTGTTCAATATGTCTGTTTATAAAACATAAGAATTTGGTGGAAATAGCTGCACAATTGTTTGTAAATAGGTTAAGTAAATATTAAACAATGATTTTAAAGTAACATACCTAATATTATAATGTTTTCAAATAACGAGAAATGACTGTAGAATCATCATACACTGTAATATGTAATGGGTGGAGTTAATTTTCTATTGAAATTTGGTGTCACAGTGCAACGGATTATAATAACATACGTAGCCCAGTATACATATTATAATTTTAATAAAAACTAGCTGCATCCCGCGGTTTCACCAGCGTAAGTCCCGACCCCGTAAGAATATCGGGATCAAACGTAGCCTATGTTACTCAGGGTGAATGTAGCTTTCTAATGGTGAAAGAATTTTTGAAATCGGTCATTCTATCGTTTATAAGGGTGTATATTTAATAAACATTGAAAACCAATTCAAAAGTATACCTACAGTATAATTATGTCGAAAATATGTTAATTATTCCCCCAATCGAATGATGTTTTACATCATTTATAATAATTATTTCGTCATAACATTAATTTACGTTTCGAACCTCGTACAATGTGGTGAGTGGATTTTCATCAGTGAAATTATTTACCATTAGCATACATTATACTTTATACTTTATTTCGCAACAAAAACAACAAAAAGTAGGTACACATTATAGGTTTGTTGCGAAACGGCCCCAACTCAGTATGATGCCTGTCTATCGACTGGCGCTGGTCTTCCGTTGGAGCCGTTCCGGTGACATCAACGTAGGTGCAGACAGTATACCAACATAAAATAAAATCTAATAAAATAAATGAAAAGTAAGAACATTACAAAACACAAAATAAAAATAATAAAAGCAAGTAAATAAAAACGCACATTAAAAAATAATAATAACAACACAGCAAAGAAACCAGCAAACAAACATTATGTACTTATTAAACAATTAAACAAGTTCATAATAAAACCTTAATCTTAATTTATAAAGCGCTAGTCTCTAGCACTTGTGACTCCTTCGACTTCTGGTGGCGGAAAATAAAGTATACATTATACAGAGTGTACCATTTAAATTTCCAAGATTTGATCTTTATTAGCAACTCTATCCAATTTTATTGTATCTATCAATCGATACAATAAAGTAGGGTGTTTATATTTTTTCAAATCAAAACAAGGTGTCCGTGCTTCGGAGCGGCACGTTAAGCAGTTGGTCCCGGTTGGTAATCTCTATTGGCAGTCGTTAGGTCAAGTTAAAGGCCTTAATGCGACCTGAAAACTTTTCGTATAGTGGTGTGGCTCACCTTAGTTAGGTGACTAAGGTGATTCCACACCACTTTACGAAAAGAACAAGGTAGGATTTGAACCTACCTACGCCCTCGGCTTCACCTCTTTTAATATTTCCTAGTCAAAAAGAAACCCTTATATTATAGTCTCGTCATGTCCGTCTGCCGTAATTCAGAGACGTTTAGTACTAAGAAAATAGTTACCAAGTAATAAAGACCACACGATTAAAACCGAAAAATCTCTTAAATTTCAATACAACATCGCTAAAACAGAAAAAAAATCTAAAATAGTACAAAAAAAAACTAAAAAACATTTTTATTACCGTAAAAGGCACCAACTTTGCCCGTTTTTTTTATAAAATCGAACAAAACATATTTTTTTTTCTATGGAAACATACAAATAATTTTTATTTGTTAGGTGTATTACGATCATATGCTGCATTACATAACGATTTTAATCAATATATTACACTTTAAAACTATTTTTTTCCCGATTTTGATGGCGGGCAAAATTATCCGCACTTCTTACCAACATTGCCCACGCCTATTTTTTGACGAAATATGAGTGTTATTAATATACGTTATTCAGATAATAAATAGTAATTTATATAATCTAGGTATAGTCCTTAAATTTTCGTTTGTAGCATAAGCAGTTTTGCAGTAAAATCAATGGGCAATATTACCTAGCGATTATTACTCTTTTCCATACAAATCCTAATAAGCTGTTGTAACTCTCTAGGGTTGTCACGTGTCTATTATAAGTTTCGAATGTTGCAGAATATCAGAAATGCTATTTAAATTAGAATTTAGTATTAGAAATAAAAATGTATTATTAACGTTTGACAAACCTAAGTAACTAAGTATGTATTTGTTATATTTTTTAAGAAAATCAGATTTTTCTCAAAAATTATAACGAATCCACTATATTTTATTATTTACGAATTACACAGTGACATGTTTGTGATTGTTTAGTTTGTTTCAAGAAAGCAATCTAAATGATACATAAAAAATCGATAAATTGTGATCCTCATTTTTTTGTGTCGGTTAAAATGAAATTTTGGCAACCCTATGTGCTTTTTGATGAAGGGCAAAGTTGACAAGAATAGGTCTGAACAGTTCAGAGTATCATTGCCCACCGCCATTACTGTTGTATTTCAAGGCTTAGAATACTGAAACCAAATTAAAAATGCTTTAAAATTGGTATTCTATTACATACAGTAAAATCAACTTTCCAGCGTTTTCGCCGTGACGTAAAATTCACTCTAAAATATCTGAAAAATTTGCCCGTAAAAAACACATCACATTCGACAAGACCTGACAGGTGACTGAACGAAGTTGGGAACCAAGGCAATGCATCGTGTTGTCAGATACATAATCTACTTTTATTCCAATTAGTAAATATAACCATTACGCTAAAATTTTTTTCAATATTAAAAGATTTGCTTAGAAACTGCTTTTTGGGCAATGTTTTGGTGTTGGCAAAGTTGGTGCCTTTTACGGTAACTATTTTTCAATTTATTTCGTTTACAATTGAGCCTCTTAACGCCATCTATCGAAGAACCGTAGAACTTCTATACGTAGGATGGTTCAAAAATTCAAACAACACCGAGGCACCCCGGTGAAGAGAAAAGTGTTGAATATTTGTAGGTACACGCTGTACATAATTTGAAGCAAATAGCCTCTATTTTGTATTTCTTATGTATGTTTTACTTTTCCATTTAGAAAATGAAATAGTATTCAACATAGACACAATAGGTACCCCCCTGACGTGTCTGCCGGTTTTCATAAGCAACGTATCCATTACCTGTGCACTTCTAAAGTATCATCATCCGAGCGTGGTTCCCGGTTGCATCTCTCTCGAGAGCCCGGGGTCCGCTTTCCTACTTGTACGTCTCCACTTCGCACGATCTTCGGCATCCCGTGTAGTGAGGCCATTAGCACGCATATCCGATCTTACAACGTCAAGCCAGCACTTCTTGGGTCTTCCCAATCTGCCGCGGCCGGGCGGAGGCGCCATAGCAAGACATTTGTTTCCCACGTAACTAGCTGGTTTCCGTAGAACGTGGCCGTACCACCGTAAGCGGCATTCTTGCAGTTTGTCTGCAATGTCTCGGACATGAAGGCTGCCCCTGATGCGGGAGTTCTAAAGTAACTAATTATTATAAAATACTAGCTGACCCGGCAAACGTTGTTTTGCCTTATAAATTATAGATAATTAAATTTTTCCTGAATTTTCTTTGCTATAAACCTCACGGAGCCCGAGACCTTTCCAACGAATGCAAAACCGTGGAAATTGGTTCGTGCGTTCTGGAGTTATAGCGTCAGGAAGGAAAACCCGACTTATTTTTATATAGTAGATTATTATTATAAGGCCTGTGATTGTATCGTTATTTAGTTTAGTACATGTCAACATTAACATACAAATACCTATGATTAAAATGATAATGACCCCAAATCCAATAATAATTGATTAACAACTCAATATACTGCAGTCGTTTTAATTGCAACCGGTATATCGTTATCAATATTTAATATTTATTCTGTTTGCGACACGCGGTTTCAATAAAATTGATTCAGACAAATAAACCTAGTTTTGTTAAACCAAGTTATATTATAATTATTTCTAGCTGTTGCCCGCGGTTTTACCCGCATATGTCCAGATATTGAATTTTGCCGTGTAGTTACCTACCCCATCTCTTCCCGTAGGTCGTAAAAGGCGACTAAGGGATCTGAGGGAGACTAGCAAACCTTAAGTTCTACCCGGTGGCGGATATACCTACTGCTAGATCCCTAAGAAGGTTGTTGTCAGGCAGGCGACCGGCCGTAAAAAGATTGCCAAATCTAATTGCAGAAGGTATCGTCGACCCCAAATAAAAAAAATCTATTTGATGTTTAGCGTCCCCCGGGCTCCCGAGAGGGAAGCAACAGGGACCATCGCTCGGATGAGATGTCCAGATATAGAATTTTTAAAATACCTTTATCTTATCCTACATCTCACAAAGAACACACTCTCCAAATTTCAGCTCTCTGCTACCAGTGGTTGAGTTGAGGCTATGCGTTGAATTAAGATTACTAGCTGCGTCCCGCGGTTTCACCCGCGTAAATCCCGATCCCACAATGTTGGTTTAAAATTAAACTCCTTCAGTTTTAATTGCGTGGTGTTTATCACGTTTAGCATTGTCACAATTAGGGCATGAATCCCGGGATCCCGGGATATCGTAATCCCGGGATCTCGGACGCAAAAGTTCGATATTATAATCCCGGGATTGAGTGATCCGATATCGAGATATGAGCAATTTACTATTTAGGTATAAATTAAGGTTTTTAGCTATATTTTTCCTCATGGAATGATTGAATGGAACTATTAAAATTAAACCCAAATTAGTCTACCCCTGAGGAAGAGATCTGTAAAGTTTTGGAAGCGTAGGGAATTGGTAAAATATTTAAAACAATGAAAGTATCGTGATTCATTGCAATTTCTAAGACAAGTATTTTTTATACAAGCTCACATGCAAATTTTTTCTGCTAACATCATTTTAGTGGTGCGCCTAGAATTTGGCGCGAAAGTTTAGACACTTTCGGGTTTAGGCTATTTGTCCGCCATATTTCCAAAATGATGGGGTGGACGGCCCTCGGGGTAACTTATTTACGTAATGAAACCACTAGAGTCTTAAATATATTAAATATTTTATATTTAACACATTTTTATTGTAATAAATTCGCCTTTTTAACGATATCTAAAATCTCAGTATCAATCCCGGGATCCCGGGATTGAGCTCTTAATATCGATATCGCCCCGGGATTGAAAACCTTCCGATATTGCATGCCCTAGTCACAATGCTCAATGTTCTGTTACGCGTCACTTCTTTAAGTTTCACTGAACAATGCTAAAAGTAATAAAGACCATGCGATTCAAACAGAAAAATGAGTTAATTTAAAAAATAAATTGAAATAAAAATACAATATAAGTTAAATATTTTAACATTTTATTAAATAAAAAAGTTAAACTTAACTGCCCCCCCCCCCCCCCCTAGGTCCTGGGTCAGCTTAGGAGCCCGGGGTCTGCTTAAACATGCTTTCTACCATAATATAATGTACCATAGGATAATGGACGATGAAAACACATAATAATACTTTTCGAGATATTTGCTTGATTTATTTCTAATCTAATACTTGCCCTGCCTGCCAATGAAACCAAACCAATTAGAGTTCTCAGTACCCCAAATATACCAATACCACCAAGCTATCAGGGGAACAAATGAGGAACCACTGGAAAACTAACGAACGGCTTATTGCCGAACGTGTCAAAAAAAAATAAAACCCATAACGCCACGGGCTATTACTAACTACTGACATAAATAAAACATAATACTTGCTAGGTACTAGATAAATAATACTTGCTACTACTGACAGCTACGCTGTCGCCTGAACTGATGGCTTGGGACCCACCCCCAAGCCATCAGTTCAGGCGACAGCGTAAGTTCCCAAGTTGGGAGCACTGATGGCATTAGAACAACTAGTTTCTTTCAAACCACAAGCAATGCAAGCGTAACCAGGGTTATTAAAACAATTATTAATTTATAATATTGTCTAAATGAAGCCATTGTCAACACAATGTACAACATTATTGGCTTCACGTTGTCTCCCTTCCTTCGTTTTAAAGTTTTGCATCTGCCAAAAGTCATCTATGTTTCGTTTTTCATTTCCCTGAAAACAAAAAAGTGTAGTGAAAACGTTGCTGCTTGGGTATTAAAAGAAATCAAGAATTTAAAATCGATAATAATGGATCATTTAGATTAGATGATGTTTATTCCTGAGACAATCTACTAATCCAGTCGGAAATGGATCTTGATTGGATTAAGGGCTCAAAAAGGAACTCTTCAAGGATTCAAACATTTCCGTGCATTTACACTAGGTTTTCTAAATGGGGTTGTTAGAACAGAGCGCCATCTAAATGGTCCATAGATCGAAGATTCTTCACCTCCATCTCCATATTAACAGCATCTTCAGGATCCAGAATGATAAACGGTGTCGACTCAAAACTAAAAGCCAGACCAAAGTATGAATACTTTTTCACTTCGCTCATAAAAGTGTCCCATGAGTATATCTTGTCAGGGTCACTGCCCAGACCCTTGATTTGCTTACTCAATATCTGGTGGTATATCTTCAGCAGCTCCTCATAATGCTTATCTCTCATCTCTTTGGTCGTACAAGCGTAGATGACAAAACACAAATCCAACACCGGACTAGCGCACCTTGTTAGTTGAAAGTCTATTATTTTAGTGTCAACAGCTTTTCCATCAACATATTTGAACAAGAAGTTATTCGTCCAGGAATCTCCGTGGGAGATAACACCCGTTGCTTTCGTATCTTCTACTGCAGCAATCATTTTCTTGTACCTCTCTGGGACACAGAACTCTTTTACTTTCTTCACATATATGGAATCAGGGTACTCTTTCTCTACAGCGTCGATGGCAATACCGCATATGCGCTTCCAAAACCTTTCGTACCAGCCCCATAATCTGTCAGCGTAATAAGTCTCGAAGATTTCTTTAGAGATTTGCTCAAATTTATCAGGTTCTTGATCTCTCATTGCAAATGAGAGAGCGTGGTATTTAGCTAGGGTTTCGAAGCAGAGTTTGCAGTGCTCTAGGTCTATTCCTTCCTGCCTGACTCCAGGTCCAAAGTTCTCCAAAGTCGCATCTTCTAGGCAGATCACGTCATGGACACCATCGACCAAAGCCAAGAATAAATTGGTGTAATGTACAAAAGGTTCTGCAACGTTCTTCTTCGCTTGGAATTCTAATAATGCTGGTAATACTTTTTGGTAGAAATTGATCTCGTTTTTGAAGAATTCATCGCTTCGGTATGTCAGTCGCCTGCAGACGTTTTTGGGGATGTTTTTGAGGATAACTTGAACGTGTTTAGAGGTTCCTGTTTTAGTTTCACCGAAGATCCTGATGCGGATCAATTCACTGAGATACGAGTCGCCTTTGCCAGTGTCTCCGACAAACTGGAAATATTTAAGATAATTAAGTTTTGTTTTAAAGGGTTTTAATCGCGTATAATCACAAGCTGTGTCCAGCGGTTTCTTAAGCGTTAATCCCCACCCTGTCCCTGTCGTCCATATAGAATGCCTAAATCATATAAAGAACACACTCTCCAAATTTGAGCTCTTTACCATCAGGCTTAGGATGCGCTGTTTCAAATGCTAGAGATATAGATAGATGTTTTACCTCGAAGTTTTGACTATGTTACAATAGTCATGGTCTTGAGGAGACCCGGTTAAATGTTACTACGTTGACAAATCGTGTAAATTTAAAAAGATTAAATTTAAACTAACTGTTTAGAGGTTAAAACTTTTATTCATTTTATAAATCGCTCTAAAATTTTTGTCATATTCTTCTAAATCACGGCTGCGTATCTGTTGGTCAGCGGCACCTTTTTTATAAAGAGGCTAGGCTGTTAACTAAATGGCTTATTAAACTAGTTGGCTGATAGCTAACCTCCCAATGCGTGAAGGTAACAGGCTCCTTGAACCAATTCGTAAGCGCTTCAGTCAGCTTCTCGTCAGTCAGAAGTGGGGACACGTGCGTTAGGGTCTTGAAATCTTGCAAATCGGTACCCATGACTGTTCTGAAATCAGCAACATTTGGTTAGGACGGCGCTAAGACTATCGCCAGCAATGGCCGAAGATCGTAAGTAGTGGAGATTTAGTATCAGGAGGACCGACCCCAAGTAGGGAAATGCGAGTGAAATCGCGGGATGCTACAGCAGCCAGCAAATAAGTTGGAAAATTTTGACCTGGAAGGGGAAAGATCGCGCAGTACATTTTACATGTTACTTCTATGAAAAACTTTAACACACTGTATGCATGCATCTATGTAACTTTGTGATAAAAAATATTGTTTATGAATTTCGGGCAATGAATTGTAATTACAGGTGAGCGATTCTGTAATTAAATTACACTCCATTAGAGATATGTCGAAAAAAACATGGCGGACATATTTCTAATAGACATCTCGATTGCGCGCGCGCGTGAACATCTCACGCGCGCGAGAATCGCCTTCCTGGACACGGGACCACACCACACGTGAAATTCCGGGAATTTCCGGTCGTCTGGCAACCCTAGCAGTAGACGTGGTCTGTTTTAGGTAAAGTGTAGGTAAGTGTCATCGTGTATTTTTTTGAGTGTAAGGAAAATAAAAATAATAACCAAATTCTTAAGACAGCGCCATCTAGCCCCATGGCAAGCTACTTAACTATCTACTTGCACCCGGCGGGAATAAACCCGCACCCTTCTGCATTGCAGTCGAGTATTCGCCCGACGCGTCACGTTAGAAACAGGCTTACTGTTTATTACTTACTGAACTACTTGTATACTATTAATGTATTCTGTGGTTGAACTGAACAATGAACATTACAAAAAATGCCGTTTTTTTTTCTAGATGTTTGCCGGGGAATTGTATAAAAGTTATATAAAATTGGTTTAAGATAACTCTAAAAACCTACAAGTACCTTACTGAAATATTAACTTAGTAACCAGTTACCCAATTAATTTATTGTTTATTGTAAATTATATTAATTTATTATAAGTACCTACCTACCTATTGAATAATGATTAAATATAAGTATTTTTTTTTTATTTACGTACATAGTTCTAACTACTTCTAATATATCATCATCAAAGTACGTGAAAGTTAAAACACCTATATTCTGTTTTATTTGAATTATTAAATTTTAAAAGCCTAGGTGCTTTTAAAATTTAATTTAATTATTTCATTCATAAATTGCAATTTTCGCATTGCCAAAACCTCGGTTTAATACGAAAAAAAAATTTGGGTAAATTGCACAAGAAAAATCTTTTAAATTTAAAAAAAAACAAACATAAATGACACAAATGATACAAAACAACGACACAGATTTCTAAAAACAACTTACCTTTACGGAAATAAACGATCCTTTAACACGAAAATAACTTATATAACGTTTAAATAAATTAAAATCTATCCAGTATCAAGCCGGTCGTGTCACTGGCTAACACTATCACTATTTATTTACTTTTTTATACAACTATACTACCAAATAAAGATAGTCACGCTTATATAAGATAGCTGTGTAAAGTTATGACGTGTTCAATTTGGTCGGGGTATCGACGCTTTGGTTTGACAGTTAGATAGTGACGTGGTCGTTTGTGACGCCGAAAATGTCAGGACGAGGCTGCGTTCGGAAACGTTGGAGCGTTTAAATATTTATTAGCTTTATTGCAATTTTTATATTACATGAATATCTTGATTATAATATAATAGACTATAAATAATAGCGCAGGGTATCTGTCCCGCTGCCGATAGGGTTTAGTTTAGGTTTTAGTAGTAATGTACTGTTTTTTGTACAAAGTTAATACATTATCAACATTGCGCATTTTATATTAAGTACTTCTACATAAGTAGGTAAGTTTCTTATTTCAATAGAGTTTTTTGTTGGTGGTCTATAAATGTAGGTATACTACTTAATGTAGGATATTTTATATTAATTCAGTAATTGATAAAAGAATTTTAAAAAATACGTCACTTTTTTTAGCAAAAATTGGGGTGAAATAAAATACTGAAGTGCTTACCTATTAGTTTTGTTACTTAAATAAAAAAAAAATTAAAAAAAATTAAAACTCGACTTCAAAAAACAAGCATAAAATAACCTCGCCTACGTACAGTGCCACCGATTTATCTGTTATGTAATCTGAAGTCGGGCAGCCAAACTACTTACAATCCTACCCAACCAACCCAGTAAATCTGCCCAACTTCAGATTACATAACAGATAAATCGGTGGCACTGTACGTAGGCGAGGTTATTTTATGCTTTTTTTTTAAGTCGGTTTTTAATTTTTTTAAATGATTTTTTTATTTCATCCTTTTTAGTGTACTTTCAACTACCACTAAAATCATTAAATTTGTATATCCATAACTTTAATCATTGAGGAGTTCTGTGATGAGAAGGCGGTTTCAGATGTGGAGACTGGAGACTGAAACCATATTGTTATTCATCGGTATCTATTCTTTATGGCCTTATTCTACTGGTGAAAATCAAAATCTGAGCACTTTGGAGCACTCTCGAGGTGCAATCCTGTTCATCACTCCGAAGATCCTCATCCGATCTTCACCAAATTTTTATGGGACCAACTGTAATATATCTTCTTTCAAACAAAAAAAGAATTATCTAAATCGGTCCAGGCATCTTCGAGTAATCGGGGAACATACATACAAAAAAAAACCCGACAAATTGAGAACCTCCTCCTTTTTTGGAAGTCGGTTAATTATTATTATGAATAAATGATTAGAAAATAACAAAATGATATTATTATTATGTGTATTATACAAACCCAATTTGGTATTCTTTCAAACAACTTAGGTCCAGAACGCATCTCTATTCTCATCCGCCTAGGTCATTGGCGTGAGATTCGGAACGAGAAAAGGAATCATTTTGTACAATCGGGCAAAAAAGGTGGTATCTATTTGTAAGTAGGTATTTACTTATCGTAATGCAGAATTTTTTATGTTTTATACTTAGGTACATATAACCTGGTTCAAGTGTAAACTTGGCTAACTTAAATACGTAGGTCTGTATGAATAGTTAGTGCATCGAGATTCGAGGCACTAGCCCTGTCTCACTTATTGTGCTTAGGACAATGACGTCATTGCGTCATCTAGAGCGTAGAGAAGGACTCTAGAGTTAACCCCTGAGCGATGCGTGGGTAGGGTTGCCAGACGTCCGGCTTTAGCCGGACATGTCCGGCTTTTTACAGTCATGTCCGGCCAAATATATACAAGTCCGGCCTGTCCGGCTTTTGTTAGGCTATTGATCGACCCCGTCTCAGTCACGCGGACACCCATAAAGCTTCATACAAACTCAGGCGAATTCACTCGTGTCGATCGGTTAATGCTTGTTTGTACCTGGCTCCTTCCCCGACCCCCAAAGTCTTTTGTTCTCGAAAAATAAACTTTCATACATTAGTTCCCTCTACCCCCAAAACAATTAAAATAAAAATACAAAATATTATTTTTTGTTCCCAACACCGCCAAGCACAATTTTAGATATGGTTAGCAAGAAAAGTTTCTAAAGATTATAGTTGTTGGACTAAAATTATTTATTTTGTAGATAGGTGCCAATATACATACAGTGTTCAGTACAGTACAGTACAGTACAGTTATCATGTAAAACAATCACAGATAAATCAATCAAACTTAATAAAAACTAAATAAAAAAATAGACTTATCTAAAGTTAAAACCATTAAAAGAATGACTTATTAAAAATTTAGTATGGTTTAATAAGGTATTAAAAATAATTTTATTTGCTATGGTTTAATTACATATTAATAAATCTGAAAAAAGATGTAGTACTAGAGAGAGGTTGCATCCTTCTCCGATCCGGAAGTAATATTTATATGCTGATGAGAGATGGATGACTTATAAATAACGTAAGCTATGTTTTTTTAAATAATTAACGGGGTGGAAAACGTTACGGCTTATTATACGAATTCAATTCACAATCGTCTTAAGCGACGAGATCAAATTTGGGGCGGGAGCGGTCATAAGTAGTCATAACTATCTTGAATTGAATAAATCAAAATTAATATCTCAAAAATACATTTCAAAACTAGTAACATTATAAGTACCTACTTAAGTAGATTGGGCAGTAAGAAGACGCCATGAAATCCTACTCCGGATTGGCGAATGTCCCACGCCTTTGAACCGTGGTAAGTCCTGACACATGTTTGCATGTGTATAAAGTAGCTAATTTCAAATAAAACAATAAAGTAGTTATGTACTTACTAGGACCATCAATGAGTTTAAATTCCGTTGGTACACTGGGCCCAGCATCAGCGGCATCTTGTTCACTCATTTTGTTTAACACAACACTTATTATTTCATATGTAGGTATACAAGTGGTCGTCACAATTGGTCAAGGTTAACTGGTTTACTGATAAGAAAACGGAATTTGCACTTCCGAAGCCGGAAACAATTAAGTGAAAAAAAGGCAAAACATAGCTGTCTCTTTCGCACTTGGTACTTTGGACTTGTGATGTGTCGCCGATACAAACTGCATTCAGACCCCACCGCAATGCAAAAATATTACTTGTCATTGGAAGTATTAACTTGAACATTCCACAAGCCATGTAAAGTCACATAATTTTAAGAAATTAAACTCTGTTTTGTTGACTGTACCCTGTAGAACTCTTGGCGGTCATGAGAATTAAATGGTATACCTAATTAAAAGCCTTGGGGGTAGTGGTAATAAAATTATGGGGGTCGGGGAAGGAGCCAGATTTTGTAGGCAGAGTAGGTACTTGTATGTAATTCATAAAAGTAGGTAGGTAAGTAGGTTGCCACAGATAGGAAAAGAAAAACCAATGTGTCAGGCTTTTAGGGCAAAATGTCCGGCTAAATATTTATCTGTGTCGATTTTAATTTTTAGGCCTGGCAACCCTATGCATGGGATTCAAGCCGCCCAAGACTAAGACAGAAAATAATAGGTAGGTATAGGTAAGTAAGTAGTTTTAAAAAAACTACTTTTTGTGTTAGTAGGTACAGTTTGGTCATTTTTTTTTTACTTTTCTTGTCTAATAAAGTAACTTTGTAGAGCCGTATTGAATTGCAATAATAACAACGTTATATCCGGTTATACCTATCCATCCTTACATTGTACACTACCACTTTTATTGCCGACTGTACCTAACCAATAAAAATAGGTAGATAGACAAAATACATACCTCTGTAAGTAGGTACTAGGTAGGTATGTAGGATATGCTCTATGGGGAAAATCTACCTACTCTTTTCTTTATAAGCCACGATCATGCCCCTACCTTTTGATTTTTTTCATATTAGGTGTACTGGGGTAACTCTGAAAGTGGGGTAAATACAGAATCTTTAATCAGAGTGATATTAAATCCATTTTTGAATAAACTAGGATTTACCCCATTTAATAAGTTACCTATTTCAGATTTACCCCACTACACTTATTTCCATTCACATGCACTATAAAAATGTCCAGGGAGGAAACAGGCGACTACGTTTGTATGAAGAAAGAGTAGGTAGACTTTCCTCATAAATGGTTAGTCAGTTAAGCGTTATCTTAAAAAGTTTCTCCAAGATACTATGATAGTAAAGTAATCAAAATTATAACAAATCATTAATATTAATAAATAATAATAGTTGATAATAATATAAACGTCACTAAATCTGCACATTTGGTTCCACGCAATTGGTCGGGTGACGTAGCCGGAACTCGTGGGGAGCCAGTAGAAGTAGACACATTATTTACTAGCAGCGCCATGCGGTTTTACCCGCGTAAGTCCTGAACCCACAGGAATATCGGGACCCAGAGTTCCAGCTATCTACATACCAAGTTTCATCTCAATCGGGTCAGTAGTTTCTGCTGGGCAAACAAACGCATCAAAGATCATGCAACGCAAAGTGATCTTATAGCGCACCTTTTTTAATTTATATATAAGCTACGGATCCCTAAAACAGTTTTCTATTTTTGTAAGGTTCCGTGAAATATTATGATCAATGAAATATCATTGAAATATCATTATCATCAAATCATCATCATAGATCAGATTTTAAGCTATAAATATTATAAAGGTTAAAAATTGTGTACCTAAGTGTTTTGTTGTAACTTCAAGCAAAAACCACTGAACCGATTGCAACGAAAATCCGTAGGCAAATAGCCGGGGACCTGGAGCAACACATAGGCTACTTTTTATCCTGATATTCCCACGGTATCGGGACTTAAGCGGGTGAAACCGCGAGGCGCAGATATTAAGGGATAAATTATTATATGGTAATTTTGATAGTGATATCAAGTCCTTTGATAAAAGCCACTTTGTTTGATAAAATGATATAGAGAAAGGATAATCAGTTTAATTGACAATTTAATTGTTTATGCAGTGTAATTATGGTAATGTATTTTTGGTATTACGTAGATAATTTTGGAATTAGGTCAATTGGATTTTTATCACTATTTACTTTTTAAATGACTAGATACCTGCCCCGGCTTCGCCCGTCTAAAGGAAGTCAGCCCATCACTAATACCTAACTAAGTATATTTTATTGATAAAGCAGTGCATTTCCAATGAAAGCACCCAGGCTGCTTGACTTTGTCCGAAACTTCCAACCATAATTATCATCATATTTCAATTAATTTACCTATTATCTAACGGACTTTATTCCTTATTCAATCTATCTTTTGGTGAAAACCGCATAAAAATTAAAGGACACCTAAGTACTCTGTTCTTCCTACAAACATAGTCGACTGTTTCCTCCCTGTTTTTTTTTACCCGACTGCGCGACGCAAAGAAGGGTTATTTACATTTTCTATTCAGAATTGAAATAATATTTAGAAAATTTTGAACATGACAAAAAAACGAAACGTGGGGCCATGGTCAAAGTCATAGTTGATACGGGTTAATGGCTAAACGTAGTCGAAACAGTCGACTAGGTACGTTTGTAAAGTTTGTATGGAGAATCCTTTCCCCTTAAGTTTATCGCAAACAGACAGACGTGGCGGAGCACTTTGTATAATGTTATCAAGTGATGATGAATACCTAGATACGGCCTACCTACTGCGGAAAATACCGTATTTTCCACTAAGTAGGTACTTACATAGTAAATATGTCAGAAGAGATAATTATGTAAATACCTACTTATATGCTTTTGATTAAAATAATACTAGCTGCGCCCCGCGGTTTCTCCCGCGTAAGTCCAGATCCTGCGGGATTATCAGGATAAAAAGTAGGTAATATGTTATTCTAGGTCTCCAGCTATCTATATTCCAAGTTTCATCGCTATCGGCTCAGTAGTTTTTGCGTGAAAGAGTAACAAAGTCACATACATACATATATGCATACAAACTTTCGCGTTTATAATATTAGTAGGAAGTAGGATAGGAAAAGTAGGAGAAGGATGTAATAGTTATAAATATTAAAATTGCCAGAAAGGCACCTACTCTGGGGCGCATCGTCGCGCGCGTGTCGACCGAATACCCGTCTGCAATGGAGAAGGTTGCTGCTTCGATTCCCGGCGTGGACATACATGTTGTTCTTTCTACAATACTCCGGTTTCGGAGGCGTTAACTGTAAAGTTAACCACCCGAGCCAGTCAATAGTTGTAAAACTGTTCTGGTAGTCACGTGGGTTCCCGTGTGGCGCAGTGGTTACCGCACTCGCCCGGCAAGCGAGGGGCCCAGGTTCGAATCCTGTAATGGCAGAATATTTGATGATGCATTTCTTCTTGGAAAATATTTCAAGTAAAAATGCCTTGAGCAACAAAAACAAAATAAATGTTATGCTTTTTCTTGTAAATTCTATGATAAGTGTTTAGCAAAGAAAATTGTTATCAAAAAAGAGAAGCAGTAGCATTATCAAATATTTGTCATCTTTATGTACGGCATTACATACGTAATACATATGTAAACAATAATAATCTCGAGGAGCTCGTAGTCTAACAGTGCTGCCGCTCTTATATAGTCTTTATTACAGTCTTATTAAGGGGACAGTCTACCTACTCTTTTCTCTATACAAACTTTATGTTTCCTCCCTGGATAAAGATATTAGAAAAAATATGTTTATGCCATAAGTCCTATATCAGCCATGACCATGCCCCTACGTTTTGATTTTTTTCATTTATACTTACTATTTTTTCTGAATTTTATTTCTTTGCTAATTTGAAAATGAAAAAAAAAACAAAACGTAGGGGCATCATTGTCATGACAGATATAGGTTTTATGGCATAAACATATTTACTCTAAAGTCTTTATCCAGGGAGGAAACAGTGGACTACGTTTGTATGGAGAAAGAGTAGGTAGACTGTCCTCTTAACGTGCCTTTCGAAGCACGGAATAGTGAGAGAAAATTATGCCACACCAATATCGGTCACCCATCCAAGTAAGACCGCGCCAAGCGTCGCTTAACCCGCACGACTATTCAAGATCGGCAGGTGCAGCTAGGCCAATAAGCTCTACATATTTCAGAATCTCAGATTAAAAATGTAAACGAAGAACTGTAAATTTTAAAGGAAAAAGTAAATAATGAGCTGTCCCTTTCAAATAAATGTCTATGGGATTTTTGTTTACATTTTTCATCTAAGATTCTGAAATAGAGTATAGCTATAAGTAAAGATAGCTAAGCTAGGTAGTAAAGATAAATAAGACGACATAATACCTATTTTATTTACATTACCTATCCGATCTAATATCTTGAGATTACGTACTACTCGTTGTCATTTTCACATGGCAATGTTTATTCGACCCATTTCCTGCTTATTTCAGTAGTTTTGCTACTGTATTTGCTAGCCATATATTTTGGCTAAGATGTTGAGTTTGTGAAGTAAGTTGCTTGTGGAGTTGGGGCATGTAGAGTTATAAGCTTGGCTTTAGGGTACATGACATCTGATAACTTTTTGACAGTGCCCATCATATGATCTCGCTCTCGTCTTGGCTACATTTTACATGAAAATGTTTTTGTGGGGATTTCATCTCTTTTTGTAGTTTGCCTAATTATTACCTACAATTTTTTTTCCAATCAAACAAACTTTCAGCTTCATAATATTAGTATTTAAAGAAGGATGTTTTCATTTATCAGTATTTTTTTTTCATTTTTTCATTTCCGAAAGGTCGTGAATTAACGACTTACGCGTCACGTCGTAGCTGTAGGTACGGCGTTTAGGCCCTTGTTTCCAATGCTCCCCAATTGTTTGGCCACCACTGGCGGATAGCGAAACAACTTTTAAATATATTCTTGTTGTCCACCACTGTTCGTACAGTGGTGGAAAACAAGAATATATTTAATTAATTGGTAATTAGAAAGGTTTACCGCTGTCGTCAGCGGTAAACCTTTCTAATTATCAATCAATTTTCATACCTAAAGCACCTGTAATACCTACACATTAGGTGTTGTGCGTGCGCTTAACTCCATCCCCTAATTTAAAGGGTGAATAACTAAAAAGCCTGGTTTTCTGTATTTTATTATTTATAATAAGAAGTTGAAGTACCCCTAGCATCAAAATTTGCGAAAGTCTCATACAAATAGCCATCCCTTAATTTTAGGGGTTGGGGGATGAAAGTTTCAACTTTTAGAATTTTTTAGTTGTTTGTGTACTAATGCCAACCTACATACCAAATTTTAGCTTTCTAGGACTTCGGGAAGTACCATTTGAATTTTGATGATCATCAGTGAGTGAGTGAGTGAGTGAGTGAGTCAGTGACGAAATCGGGGGTTTTTAGATATCAATTAAATCTAAACTATAGGAGCTATGTAATTGAAACTGTGTATTTTTATTGAGTCCCCTATTGACATTATACTCAGTGATTTACATTCATCTGGTATATTCCAAACCCAAGTTATGAGGGTTCAAAAAACCGGCGAAACCTTTCGAGAAAAGGTAGGTAGTGCCCGTACGCTTCGCTGGCTCGTCTTGGTGGGGGCACTACCGTGCCCCCAGATCCAGGGAGGAAAATTTAAACTACATTTGTATGGAGAAAGGGAATGGAGAAGGACTATCCTCTTAAACTTACACTAGATGGTGGGTATTCTAACAACGACAAGTACGAATTATGATCAATCTTTTTAAAGGTGTGTGAGTAATTTCCCGAACAGTTTGACTTTGAAACTGGTGAAGCTCGTCCGTCAGAGACGAGTTTGAAATGGATCACTATCAGTTGTATGACGATATTAGTTTCTGAATCTAAAAAAAATGTTAGGTTTATTTTCGTTACGAAATTTCGTTCTTCATTTAAAGCTCAAAGCCCGCGATAAAAGCTATGCAGTAGCTTAAAAACCGTGTTGATGTATAATTTGACCCCCTTATAACAGAACTGAGTCCACACGTAAACCATAGTTACCTATGTCAAGTTTTTAAGCCTACTGTTCCAAGGCCACTCCTGCAGCAAATACAGTAGCAAAACTACTGAAATAAGCAGGAAATGGGTCGAATAAACATTGCCATGTAAAAATGACAACAAGTAGTACGTAATCTCAAGATATTAGATCGGATAGGTAATGTAAATAAAATAGGTATTATGTCGTCTTATTTATCTTTACTACCTAGCTTAGCAATCTTTACTTATAGCTATACTCTATTTCAGAATCTTAGATGAAAAATGTAAACAAAAATCCTATAGATATTTATTTGAAAGGGACAGCTCTTTATTTACTTTTTCCTTTAAAATTTACAGTTCTTCGTTTACATTTTTAATCTGAGATTCTGAAATATGTAGAGCTTATTGGCCTAGCTGCACCTGCCGATCTTGAATAGTCGTGCGGGTTAAGCGACGCTTGGCGCGGTCTTACTTGGATGGGTGACCGATATTGGTGTGGCATAATTTTCTCTCACTATTCCGTGCTTCGAAAGGCACGTTAAGAGGACAGTCTACCTACTCTTTCTCCATACAAACGTAGTCCACTGTTTCCTCCCTGGATAAAGACTTTAGAGTAAATATGTTTATGCCATAAAACCTATATCTGTCATGACAATGATGCCCCTACGTTTTTTTTTTTTTTTTTTCATTTTCAAATTAGCAAAGAAATAAAATTCAAAAAAAATAGTAAGTAAATGAAAAAAGTCAAAACGTAGGGGTATGGTCATGGCTGATATAGGACTTATGGCATGGCATACCTAAACATATTTTTTCTAATATCTTAATCCAGGAAGGAAACATTCGACTACGTTTGTAAAGTTTGTATGGAGAAAAGAGTATGTAGACTGTCCCCTTAATAAGACTGTGATAGAGACTATATAAGATCGGCAGCACTGTTAGACTACGAGCTCCTCGAGATTATTATTGTTTACATATGTATTACGTATGTAATGCCGTACATAAAGATGACAAATATTTGATAATGCTACTGCTTCTCTTTTTTGATAACAATTTTCTTTGCTAAACACTTATCATAGAACAAGAAAAAGTATAACATTTATTTTATTTTTATTACTCAAGGCATTTTTACTAGAAATATTTTACAAGAAGAAATGCATCATCAAATATTCTGCCATTACAGATGTTGAGTTTGTGAAGTAAGTTGCTTGTGGAGTTGGGGCATGTAGAGTTATAAGCTTGGCTTTAGGTACATGACATCTGATAACTTTTTGACAGTGCCCATATATGATGGGATCTCGCTCTCGTCTTGGCTACATTTTACATGAAAATGTTTTTGTGGGGATAAAGACATTAGAGCAAATATGTTTATGCCATAAAACTTATATCTGTCATGTCATGACTATGCATCTACCTTTTTATTTTTTTTCATTTTATTATTTTTTTATTTTTTATTATTATTTTAATTAGAAAAAAAATAAAAAAAGGTAGATGCATTGTCATGACAGATATAGGTTTTATGGCATAAACATATTTGCTCTAATGTCTTTATCCAGGAAGAAAAATTTAAACTACGTTTGTATGGAGAAAGAGAATGGAGACTATCCTCTTAAAAAGCTTGTGGGTAAGTAAATCCAAAGTAGATCTTCCTATAACTTAAGCCTTCTCCACCACTCTATCGAGAACGTATTGCATATAAAATGCTAAACCACCAAACATAGCCAACCTTTTGTTTCAAGGGAAACCGGGCTCGCGAACTCCTTGATTCGCGCCTTTGGGCAGATGAGATGAGACCCACCAAGACACTTGACACAAAAGAGATTCATCTTTATTGCTTGAGCAATAAGGTCCTATGTTTTGAACTGGTCGGCATAGCTAAGTTGGTAATGTTACACAAAAGACTGATTGTGGGGTAGAAGGTACGTAACACCCGTGAGGTTTACTCCTTTGTAGTTCGCTCCTTGCTTTGCGAGCAAAAGGAGTGTTGATTTTAGGGTTCTGCAGTGAAAATCTTTGTGGTACGTTTGATGGAATACAAATTAATTGCGCAACATTGTTGTTGGGGTTCCGTATTTGTATTAAGTCCTGATACTGACTGATGGATCAACGCACAGCCAAACCCGCTGATAGTTTGGAGAGTGTGTACTCTTTATACTTACTTACCTATGACTAGCAGTGCCCGCGACTTCGTCCGCCTTATTTTTTTGAAAATATAAATACCTGTCCGTATATAAATACAGTATAGCCTTCCTCAATAAATGGACTATCCAACACTGAAAGAATTTTCAAATCGGACCAGCCGCGGTTCCTGAGATTAGCGCGTTCAAACAAACAAATAAACTGTTCAGCTTTATAATATTAGTATAGAAGTAGGCGTCCGATAAGAAAGGTTTTTCAAAACTCCTACGGCGGCATCGAGACTTACACAGGTGAAACCGCGGGATGCAGTTAGTTGCAGGTATAAACCTAACCTAACAAAAGGCTAATATTTTATCGGGATTGTGTATGATACCAGATGATACCATATACAACTCCCGACGATGTTTCGTCGGAAGATGTCTAGGCCACTGACCACCCACTTGGTTATCTGATCGGTGTGTCTAGCTAGGCCTACCGGCCAAAACTAGGTACCTGCCCGGTGGAAGATTTTCCCTTTGGATGAACACACTATCTCGTACCTCCAAATACATATAAACGGCTAGGAAAGTAGGTACGGACTCCAGACAATAAATTCAAACCCAAATATCATCGGATTTTCGAATGAAAAACGGATTTCCTAATCATCGGCATACAGAAATGGCGTGGTGATTTATTATGGCTGTGTGCCCCGCGCTTAAAGCCACGGATACACTAGGGAACATTTTGTCTCGCAACATGACTCGCAATATTCAATGATCCAATCTGATTTTGACGTATCTTTTAGGTGTAATATACTTAAAAATAAGTCGCCAATACTCCCAGGCACTTTCCGTCGGCCGTATTGCTTTGCAGTCGCTTTGAAGCTCCCAAAATAATAACTTAACTTCACGTAAATTCTGATGCTCCATTTTTATATAAGTCCACCAGACAATTATTTTAAAACCTTTTACAAGAAGACCGACCGATCGGTTGTGATCAAAGCTAAGCTTGTTATTATTGCTTTTTGGTGCCCAGAAAAGGCACGAGCAAAACCAAATGAGGCAAGGCTAACGCAGCGTCCTACGTGGGCGATCGGATGCCAACGCGAAGCGGCGCGGTGCGGCACGGAAACAAGGAACAGTCGATAGCTATTGAAGTGTCCTACGTGACCAATGCACGTAAAGTGCGATCCGGCGCGGCACGATTTGAAACGAACGCGATCTGTCGACTTGACATTTACGCGCGAACGGCGACGGCGGAGGAATTTACGTTAATGGTGTAGGACGATTCGCGCGCACAGAGTCGCCGCGTCTCGCCGCATCGCATTGAATTCGCATCGGATCGCTTCGCAATCGCGCCGCACCGCGTCGCTTCGCGTCCGCAACCGATCGCCCACGTAGTACGCTGCGTAAGGGTTATACCTACTCGCACTTATCAGTCGTGGAGAAGGTGTGTTGTCGTCTCATCCCGAATTCTGAATTTTGTACCTGTCACAATCATCCTCTGTCACAACTGTCCTTGGGGTGGGGTCAGTTGTGACATTTTTCGTTTTTTTGCGAGCTAACCGTTGGACTTAGGAACACAATTTTAGTATTCAGATATAGGCAAATGTTTAATTGTTATATAAAAGTTAATCATTGTAGCTACCTAAGCTAAGTATCATATTTTCAGAAATGGTCGGTCAACTGAAAATTGGCCCAACCGTAACCAGTCTACCCTGTATTAATCTAATATTGTAGGTATAGAAAAGAAACGTTATTTAGGTATATGCATTTATTTCAAGTAACTTAGTTTATATACAAATCTATTAAATCTAAGGGTCTGAGGTCTGTTCATACCAGATACTGAGGTCTGTTTTACCATACACTGAGGTCTATAGTCACTATGCGGTGTGTTAAAATTAGGGTTCTGAGACAACATGATAAAAAATTACATATAACACTTTCTTTTACCTTTTTAGAATTTTCGTAAACGTATTCTTACTTGTGGTGTAAGACCTTGGTTTTGAAATGATAACACTTTTATTAAGGTGGTATAATGGGTAGGTACGGAACCCTCTACACGCGAGTTCGACTCGCACCTGACCAGTGTTTTTAGTTATCTACTCTAACTCATTTATGAACTTTACTGTTCCTTGTTTTGTCTTCCCCAAATCTTCTCCAAAAGAAGTTACCTACGCGGTCTATGGGGGGAGTGGCCGTTTCCGAGGTCGTGGTCGAGTTTGGAGTCGTGGTGGTCGTCGTGGGGGTCGTCGTGGGGGTTCGTGTCCGCCGCCGGAAGTACCGTTTGGTTTGGGAGGTTGTCAACGTCGTCGTCGTGGTCGCTACAATACAAATTATATATTAGTTAGTTGGGGCGTTGGTCACTGTTAGTATCAGTAAAAATATAATCTATATCTATACTTCTATACTAATATTATAAAGAGGAAAGATTTCTATTTGTGTGTGTGTGTGCGTGTGTGTGCATGTTTGTAATGAATAAACTCAAAAACTACTGGACCGATTTCAAAAAATTCACCATTAGAAAGCTACATTTACCCCGAGTAACAAAGGCTACTTTTGATCCCGATATTCCCAAGGGATCGGGACTTACGCGCATGTTACCGCGGGACACACTTAGTATGAAAATCCAGTCTTCGTTTCCTCACGACCAAGACCGGGTCTTAATCGCGTACTTATTAATAAATAATAATACGCGATTAAGACCCGGTAAAATATAACTACAACTAGTACAAATATAAAAATCCAGCCTTCATTACCTCACGACCAAGACCGGGTCTTAATCGCGTATTAATAAATAATAATACGCGATTAAGACCCTGTAAAACGTAACTACAGCTAGTACAAATATACAATCCCCATCTCTTAATTAGCTGTAAGTTTTTGTTTTTGTAATGTGTTTTGTAAATTTTTGATGCAATAAAGTTGTAAGCTATTGCATAGCTTTTATCGCGGGCTTTGAGCTTTGAATGAAGAAATTTCGTAACGAAAAAAACCTAACACCTCCCACTTCGCCTACCATGTGCTACATGGTAACCATGGCAACGTGGTACAAAATAAAAATAAATTATAATTGCATAAGTTGATAAAAAATGGTATGCAATAGCTTTACCGAATCACCTCACTCACCGACATTTCACCGAGTGCCACACAATTTATATTAAAAAAATACACTTTATGCATGCAGTATTGGAACGAAGTTCCTTATAGCGCGTTGCGAAAGGGGGCTAGACGGAAAAAAAATAGACCAAAAGTTGTAACAACACTTTTAGAACTTTTTTTTTGGAACTTCGTTCCATCCGGGTGTCCCTTGACACCTCTCAAGTATCTATCTATCTCACTGGTAGTGGAGCTGGTGCTGGTGCTATTGCTAGTGGAGTCGGTGGTGGTCCACAGGTCGTACTCCGGTATCCACATCTTCTCGTCTATAGGTTCGTAGCCGAACTCCGTCATGTACTTCTGGCCGCGGTAGTCGTGCCACGCTATCGTGAAGTCTGGCGCGTCGTAGGCTGGGGAAATTGGCAAAAGGTGAGATCTTTATTCGGTTTTAGCAGTGTGCCGTATGCAATTCGTGAATAAAGAAAGGATTTAAAGCGAGGGCCATAGATAAATCACGAGCAAGTGACGGATTCTAACAACTGAATCACGACCGTAGCGAGTGATTCAAGTGTTAGAATCTCGAGCAATGAGTCAGAATCTGAATCAGAATATTTTATTTTATTTGTATAAAATGTAGTGTACATGCGTATGAACTTATAGATGGAGAGTGATGATAGAGGTTTAAAGTGTGATTCAAGTGGTACAATCCCAAGCGACGCGAGTGATTCAAGTGGTAGAATCCCAAGCGCCGCGAGTGATTTATGACTCTTAATGTAAATCCGTATCTACTTTATTCAAAAGTTGCATACTATACCTACCTTAAACATGACGACGAGAAAAAGAAAAGAGTTTGTATGATTTTCTAAAGGTTGTCTACGCAATGAGATCGAATAAATAATATTGGTGTGTCCTAAATTCAAACACCAAAATAGTGATTAAAAGGCCTGTTTATTTACTGAACAAAATAAGCTTTTTAGAGTAGTAATGGTATTTATAAACGGTATTTTCATTTTGAGGTCTTGTGAATATTGAAATATTGTCAACAATAATTAGGTGAGTATATTACCTTCTTCCCACTTCCACTCCTGTATGTCCAACAGAGTCATGTCCTTCTTGTGTCCCCACACGTACATCTCAAACAGGCACTTGTCCGAGAACATCATGTACACGGATATATCGAACTTTGTGTCTAGAAACAACGTGATAGAGTTTTATTTCAAGTGTTTCCGAGTGTTTTTGACCAACATCCGATAGTGAAAGTTATTCATTGTATCTACAGATTCAGTTTTTATTGCAATTAGGACTGATTTTTTAAATCTACAGATAAAATATTTAAGGTTCAAGAAAACTACTTTAAAAAAATGTAACTGGCGGGAATCGAACCCGCGACTACTGGTATTCCGTTCCAGCGCGATAGACGCTTCGCCACGCGTAAGCCTCCCGTCAAGCCGAAATTATGAAAGCACCTCCTCGTGTTCTTGAAAGTAGGGTCCCGCTGCGCTGTTTCACTCTCTTTTTAGTGGACATACCACAAATAACCCACTCTCCCTGGGAGGAACCGAGCCTTCATGCACGAGTCTGTCTCGCACTTGGCCGGTTTGTATCCTATGTCCTGTCTGTCGTTAACAACTTACTCTCGTAATAATGGCAAGGCTTGTCCCCAGGGTTCCTGGGACACTTGTGCTGGATCCTCATCTCTGACACGGCTGTCGCGTTGATCATCTCCATGGTCAGGCAGGTGTACTCTATGTCTTCGTCTATTGTCATCTGGGGGTGAGCAAATATACCTGGTTTAAGAAGAATCATGAGCATTAGGCTATAGTATTAGCAACAACAGGGCTTGTGAGGCTAAAGTTTTCTGGAGAATTGTAATGGCCAAGGCTACAATGTCCCAACTCAGTAGGATATGGAAGGATCATGAAATCAAAAGAAATGACAAAAATGACACTCGTCAATACACTTCTCCATTTTGCTATATGGAGCGGAGACGTGGACATAAAAAGGTGGAGATCGCCAGCGTATTGATGCATTTGAGATGTGGTGCTGGAAGCAAAATGCTTCATATCCCTTGGACAGACGTCAATAAAACGATCCGCGAAGAATTTAAAATAAACAAAAAGCCGAGGTTTCTCTCGATGTTTTCCTTCACCGTAGCAGCGATGTTAATATACTATTTTTTTTAACTCATTTTACACTAAAACACGTAAACATAAACACTTACGTTGTACGTGATGAACTGGAACTGTGTGTTGTCCGTTTCCAACTTGATCACCTCTCTATAGATCAGATTTTTCTTCTCCTCCGGATCACATGCACCGAACCTTTGGTACACGCTGTTGGTCTCACCACCTATAATTAAGGGGAAATTATATCTACATACACTATAGGTACTCTAACTAAAATCTTATACTACTCGTTTCTTCATACAAACTTTACAAACGTAGTCGATTGTTTATTCCCTGGATAAAGACGTTAAAGGAAATATGTTTATGCCATAAAAAATATTTGGGTAAACAGAACCCTACAGGTCCTACAGAACCCTACAGGTCCTACAGGCCCTACAGGTAATTTTGACTTGACAAAAGTCAAGTCACAATTATTTTATTTACTGAGAGCAATGTACACAAATACATGATCATTTTGAAACGTCCACGTTTTTCTTTTTTGTGATCTGAAATGTGTACCTACTAAAGTTTTTGAAAGCATTTTTTCAAACACCAGTAGGTAAGTACTTACTTATTTTCTAAGTGTGGTAAACACTAAGAAATAATGTTCATCGTGAAATAGGTTAAAAACTCACTTCGCAAAACATATTTTTGTTTGTTGATTTTGGAAATGGTGATGCGCCTGAATTTGTCGAGGCTGGCTTCGATCCAAGGGTAGTAGGATCCCATGTCCAAGAAACGCGAGGGCGCGCCGCAGCCCGGCCCACGAACCCCTAAACCTAGCTGAAATATTTTAAATGAAAAATGTATCAACAAAAACCCAATGTTACTCTACATCACTTAAACTACCCCTATTCAAATTTTCTTCCAAATCGGTCGAACCGTTTGACCGTGAACAAACAAAAAAATATACAAACTTTCTGATTTATAATATTGATTTGGATGGATAAACAGGCTCCTGATATCGTAAATGTTGCTAACGTATCTCGATTGAAACAATTGACATTGTTGATTACAAGTCATTCTGTCGCTAACAAATTGTCATTGCAATAAAAACTAGTAACTGTAACTATCAATTCGCAAAAATCAACAGTTTCAGTTGGGATTTGTTAGAAACGGAGTTACGTTATCAGCTAGCTGATTATGAATGATCAGAAAATTATAACACTAGGTGAATCACACCACTATACGAAAAGAAGAAGATGAAGCAGCTAGCTGGATTATAAAATATTCACCCGCGTAAGTCCCGATCCCATGTGAATATTGGGATCGAAAGTAGCCTATGTTACTCCTCGATAATGTAGCTTTCTTTTGGTGAAAGAATTTTAGAAATCGGTCCAGTAGTTTTTGAGTTTATTCATTACAAACATACACACACACATACAAAAATACAAATCTTTCCTCTTTATAATATTAGTGTAGATGTAGGTACTAACGAACTGCCAGCGGCCCCACACGTCACGCGCCACGAGCGCGGCGCCCGCGTGCCACACGCACGGAGTCTCCACGTCCAGTGACACCGCACACGCCACGTGCGGTGGACGCATGCGCTTGCTGTATAACTAACAAATAACATTTCTAATTCAATACATAAATACAATAAACTTTTTAAATTCACACGATTTTAAACGTCGAGGTAAGAAAATTATTAATACGCGATTAAGACCCGGTAAAATGTAACTAAAATACACACACATTTTACCGGGTCTTAATCGCGTATTATTTAGCTGTTTCGACTATGTTACGATATTATAATTATTAATAGAACTAAGGGTCTAGATCGCGTTTGTAGATAAATTCTAATTACAAATAATGGACAGAAATCGTGTAAGTTTAAAAAGTGTGTATTACAATCTGGTTAGGTTACAATAGTTTTAGCCGCGAGACAGCTCGCGCGCGCGATTCAAAGCTAGTCTATTAAAAAAAACTTACTTGCGCCATAACATAGAATTGTTTACATAATTCACCAGGTACATGTGAAACTGGTATCACTTCCTTTTGTAGTTCCATATAATCTGAAGAAGAAAAAACAACAAAATAGATAGGTACCTATTTCTTCTCTCTCTCATCTGAGCGATGTTTCCGGTTGCATCCCTCTCGGGAGCCCGGAGTACGCTTAACCCCAAATATTTGGGGTTGGCGCAGTAGGTAAGTCATCACTCATCCATCATTGACCATACCTTCTGCTAATAGATTTGGCAATAGTTTTACACCAACCCTTCTAGGGACCAAGCAGTTTATCCGCCACCGCGCGGGGAGAACTTAAGTTTTGCTAGTCCCCCCTAAATCCCTTAGTCGCCTTTTACGACACCCACGGGGAGAGGTGGGGTAACCCTATTCTATGCCGGGGATACACGGCGTAAGGTACCTATTTTTTCATTAGCCCCGATGTTCGGGGCCCGAACTTTCGGAAGGCGTGGGTGGAGCCGAAGTCAATATACGTAGAGGCCTTTTTCAATAACAATTTTACTCGCAACCTATGAAGCGGACGGATTATCCCTGTCTTTACTATAAAATGCAGACACGGGAACTCAGGTGCTACAAACAACGTATGGTGTGTAACCAAGTGGAAAGTAGGCCGACTTACCTTCTTTAAACTTCATGACATAAAAAACAGGATTTCTCAATATTTTTGGCGGTGGACATACTGGTTTCATGGCAACTGAAATTTTAGGAACATTAATAATTTTATTATTATACCATAAAATAATCGCGTATCGATTAATTTTCTTATTTCGCCCTTTTGACAATGTTCTGTATGTAGTACCCATAGTACAAGCCTAGTTTATTTATGTGTCGGTTGGTTGGACAAATACTGGTATTAATAATAAAATAATACGCGACTAAGACCCGGTAAAACGTAACAATTTTAACAAATCGTGTAAATTTAAAAAGTTAACAATTATAGATACCTACCCTTAGATGGACACAGTACAAAGTAGGTACACAGTAGAACAGCTCACCGTCTTTAACGGGGTCTCTTAGTTGTACTAACGCTAGTGAGTTCAGAGTTGTTTCTTCCCCATACTCCGGGTGTATCACATAGTTGCGCACGCGTCGCCCGATCATTTTCCAATCCTCGCCCAGTAATACGCGGCTTCTTTTTCTACAATCGTTAAGTAGGTACAATATTTCGTTTTTTACCCGACTGCGCGACGCAAAGAAGGGTTATTTCTACAATCATTAGGTACAATACCTCGCGAACAAGACTATTGTCACACGTTTCAACTATGTTACAATAGTCTTGTTCGCGGGGAGACAACAATTGTAACATAGTTATAAGATAATTATAGCGTCAGGAAGGAAAACCCGACTTATTTTTATATAGTAGATAAATAATTAAACGCGATTAAGACCCGGTAAAATGTCCGGCATTGAGAATTTTAGAAAATTTGTAGTGCTAGTGATTTATTGCAAAGTCACTCATAATGGTTAAACAGTTTTCGAAAAAAAAAACGCACTTTTCTGCCTGCAATCTTACTTCTTACTTTACTAATCTTAATATTATAAATGCGAAAGTAACTCTATCTCGCTGTTACGCTTTGACGTCTTAACCGCTAAACCGATTTTGATAAATTTTGGTATAGAGATAGATGTAACCTAGGAGAAGGACATAGGTTACTTGGGATCCCGATGATCCCACGGGATCAGGACTAACGCGGGTAAAACAGCAGGCAGTATTTTTATAATTTAATCTTACCTAAAGTTGTGTTTGGGCATAGGTCCTATGTCTGCAGCGGCTGCGAGAACAAACTCCCTTTGTATCAACACCACTGTGGTGGTTGACCGGATCTCTGAACCGACGTCTCCGTCTGAAAATGTCATTACCTCACAAATAAGACGGTGCAGCCACTAAGGAAGGCGGGTCGGATCTTGTTCCACTGCCGTCTTCGTTATGCTAGATAGATGTGCGTGCTACATTTTAGGCCATGAATACAATGCGCGACGCGATCTAGACCCGTAGTTCTAAATTTCTAATGATAATGATTCTAATGATTAAAACTGGCCGTAAAAACTTAGTCAAATCTACATTTGTATGGTCGCTGGTGACACTATCTGAGCCCACCCTAAATAATTTGAGATTATCAGATGAGCGAGATCATAGTTCATCTAAGTGCACAATCTTCATTTGTATTGTCAATGGTGACTTACTTACTAAGCCGACCCTAAATCATTTGATATTATCAATGAGCGAGATCAGTTTTTCTAAGATATTTTATTAAAATCTCTAGCTAGATCATGGCTGAGTCATGGCCCATTGTCCTGCTGCACTGCAACACACACAATGACATGTTGTATTTAGTTTAAGTTGAATATTTTAAGTTTTGTTTTTGTACAACTATGTGTGTGTAACTTTAGAACAAATAAACTTTTTTCTTTTCTATTCTATTCTAAAAGATATGCGCTGCGCACAAAACGAGGCCTTAATCGCAGGAACACGAAGAGATGCATTATTAAAATCGGCTTGGGGCGGGAGGCTTACCCGTAGCCTAGCGGCTATTGCGCTGGAATACCAGTAGTGGCGGTTTTTTGTAAGAAATAGTTCATCATAAAAAGGATACTTACAATAAATATAATACAGTATACCGATCCAGGGATACATTACGATGTCCACATCCCCCACAGTCACCTCCTTTTCATGGTCAATTCCACAGTCGACTACGTCTATGTACACACTGCCTGATAATGACACTAAAACATAGCGCTGATTTTTAAAATTCACAATACAGGTACTTCTACACGATTTATTTAGTTTTCCATCAAAGACCGTGTAGGGTGTGTTAATTTTTAGAACTTCGGGTCTAATTACTATTTACTATGGATTTAATTACCTGGATGTTTTGGCGTGTTACCCGGGTCTTCTCGGGACCACGGCCGGAATACCCGTTTCCCGAGACATCGAGGTAGGTAATTAAATCCATAGTTATCTATAACGCGATCTAGACCCGAAGTTCTAAAAAATAATATGGACGGAAATCTTGTAAGTTCAAAAAGTATCGTGTAGGGTGAGGTTTAGTAGTTTTTTACATCAAAACGGACAACTTTTGTTCGAAGACTTTTAGAAATTCGAAGTAGTTTTCGAATATTTTGAGTTTAAAATTTACTTGAAAATCAGCTGTTTCTTAGAGTTACAGGTCATTGACCTTTTATTTGGTTTAAACTACTACAATCTATACTACAACAAGGATGAAAATGGATATCATGGAATGGTATCCCAAAAATGGAAACTTGGTAAGTATGTAGATAGCTGGGGAGCCTGGGGATCTAAATTGTAATGACGTCATTCGTCGGGCTCTTGCCTCGGCGAACGTGCCGGCAATGTTAGAACCAAACGGCATTGTTCGTTCTGATGGCAAGAGGCCCGACGGTGTGCCGCTCATTCCGTGGGAGCATGGAAGGTGTCTGGTATGGGATGCCACCTGTGTGGATACTCTAGCTTCTTCCCATCTCCAGGCTACCCGAGTGCAGGCGGGTGCGGCGGCTGCTAGCGCGGAGGCTTTGAAGGGCCGAAAGTATGTGGACATTCCCGGCTGTTACATATTTACTCCTGTGGGCCTTGAGACTTTGGGTTGTTGGGGCCCCAGTGCCAGATTGTTTTTAAAGGAATTGTCGGGGCGTCTAATCGAGGCGACCGGTGATCCCAGAGCTGGTGGTTTTCTGTCTCAGCGAGTTAGTCTCGCTATTCAGAGGGGGAATGCCGCCAGCATCTTGGGAACCGTATCTCGGGAGGGTGCCATCGACGACGGGTTTTTTTTCTTTTTAGATTTAAGTTTTAGTGTTGTTTTTTCTCACCTTATTTGTTGTTTTTTTTCATTTTAATGTCGTGTTTATAGGTAATTAAATAATGTAATTGTAATTAAATAAACCTTTTAATTATTTGATCGCTAAACAAAGTGCCACTTACCGCATAACAAAATAATTTGAACAACAAAAATCAACATATTGTACTTTTCGGTCTAAAGATCGCCCAACGACTGCTGCTACCTAACTAAAACAGTACAGTAGCGTAGGTAGATAGGTATGTTTGTTTGTTTGTCCGTCACAATGAGATGTCGATGCGCGTGCGCAGATCTTTGTTTCTTAGTAGATCGTATTCCGGGGAGGGTCAGTTCGTTGAAAGAATTGTTTTGCTTTTGTTTTTAGTTAGACACTAGCTGCGCTCCGCGGTTTTACCCGCGTAAGTCCCAATCCCGTGGGAATATCGGGATGAAAAGTAGCTTTTGTTCTTCTCCAATGTCCCATCTATCTCTATACCTAAATTCACCACAATCGGTTCAGTGGTTTGGGCGTGAAAGCTTACGGACAGACAGAGTAGATGTAAGAATTTCCGTTTAACATTTTTCCCAACGCGCGCCCTCGCGCACGAGGGTTTCGTTCGTACCACTATCCCAATGGTACGAACGAAACCCTCGTGCGCGTTTCCGATTCGCACTTTGCCGGTTTTAGTTTTTATTATGGCGGTACTAAGGGTGGGTATGGAAACTTCGACGCGCAAGTCCGACTCGCACTTGACCGGTTCTTTTTATCTATAAACTAGGTAGTTATAAATCCCAAAAAAGAAAAAAAACACCTTTTCAATACATAATTTTATTTATCTAAGCTTAAAATTATGAAATTAAAGACATTTTTCGGTTTTAATCGCGTGGTGTTTATTACTTTTATCATTGTTTCCGGTCAACGTTTCGAGATCTTTACATGTCTTTTCTTCTTTCCTTTTTTCCTAAAACCGAAAAATGTCTTTAATTTCAATACAACACATCGCGAAAACGGTTAAAACTATGAGTTCCTCATCCCAGTAACTTTCCTATATGCACTAAAATGTTCTAAATACTGATAGACTGTGTCGATGGGTGTGTATATCTCGTTCATTTTGGACAGGAGGTGTTGTGGGGGCTGTACAGGCACGGCGGGGCCCAGGAGCCCCTGGAGGAACTCGCGGAGAAGGCCCCAAACTGCGTTACCTAGGACTGATGGCCGGTATTCTACCTGTAGAAGACAATTTTAGGGTCATTATTTTTATTACATATACTTACCTATGGGTCTAGATCGCGTTTGTAGGAAATTCAGTCAAAATCAAGACTGAATTTTCCATTTAAGTTATCTCGATGTTTTCGGACATCAAAATCCAGAAAAATCGAAGTAATATAAATCTACAATTATCATTTATCTACAAACGCAATTTAGACCCGTAGTTCTAATAAAAATAATGACTTCTTCAATCAATCCTGAAGAAGGGACCTGTAAAGGTCTTGAGACGTTGAGCGTTGAAACAATGCTAAAAGTGATAAACACCACGCGATTAAAACCGAAAAATGTCTTTATTTTCAATACAACATCGCAAAATCAGAAGAAAAATATCCATTATTTTTATTTGCACTACGGGTCTAGATCGCGTTTGTAGAAAATCCAGTCTTCTCGCGATCACGGCATGTGTAACCCGTTGCCGAAATGTCGAGGAAGGTGAATACTTACGGGGGTAAAGGCCTCGGCAGGGCCGCCACCGTTGATGGCGGATGCGGTGGGGCTGCAGGGGAAGAGGAGTGTCGGTGTGTCGTTGCCGCTCGCCCTATCCCCTGCAGCCGAAAAGTGGCCGGCGACGGGGCCACATACCTCACCCGTCGCAGGGGAACCAGGGTTGTCCAGACATTCCTGGTTCCCCTAAACGGCTCTTGGCGGCGAACTCGAGGGAGTTCGTCGCCAAACACTGAGCCCCGAGATGGCGGCGGCGTGTCCGCGCCGCCTCTTGAGAGGGTTTTGCCCATTAGGGCTTGGAGATGGGGTCCACCCGGACCACCCGCCGCTAGAGCTTGCCGAAGTATCCGAAAGGTTCCGGCAAGCTCTGGCAACTGCGGAGCGAAGGACACCGAGAGGTTTAGTGGGTATACCCTGGCCGCACACCCCTTGGCCGGGGGGACCCCCACACACCGGGCCGCTCTCCCCCGGGAGCGGTTGCCGCAGTTGCCAGAGCTTGCCGGAACCTTTGGGAGGTCCTAAGGAGATTCCCCTCGTAAAAAAAAAAGTTTTAGGGCGACCTGACAACTCTAACACTAGCCACACCACTATATGAAAAGAAAGAAGACTAGGTACCTAACATTGGTATAAATAACTCACCTCAATCAATATCCCTTTAAAATTTTGGTTCATGGTCACCGAGCCAAGCTTCACGCAGAAATCGCCGAGTTCAAACCTTGGACCTTTAACAAAAATATTAAACTGGAAGTGGCCCGCAGTTTCACTTGCATATTATTCCTGTGGGAATATAGTCCAAATAAGTCCTGTGGGACATACAAAATACGTTTTTCTTATTAATATTTATTCACCTTAATAATATTAGTAAAATAACTTAAAAGTTTCAAAGTTAAATGTAGAGGTAGGTACATTAAATGCCTACATCCGGCCTGAATTTTTACCCGACTGAGCGACGCAAAGAAGGGTTATATGTTTATCAGTCTATGTATGTATGTATGTTTGTACGGATGGACCGATTTTGATGATTCGCACGTCAATCGATTCGTCTTATTTTAAAGACATGTGAACATTTATCACCACTATCTCAACAAATGGTAAGACAAAACTGACGACGAGATCTAAGACGTAGCACGCTCATGAAGAAGACAAGAATATTTTGGTTTCTCAAGGCAGACCAGAAATATTTTATAGGGAGAAACACATCATCAAAAAGCCGCTCGTGATGGGGTTCGAACCCGGCCACTAACCACTAAGCCACATGAGAACCCACGGGTTCTAACCACTAAGCCACGTGGGAACCCACGGGTTCTATCTAACCACTAAGCCACAAGGGGCCCACGGGGTCTAACCACTAAGCCACTTGGGAATCCACGGGTTCTAACCACTAAGCCACATGGGAACCCACGGGCTCTAACCACTAAGCCACTTGGGAATCCACAGGGGTACAATATACCTTTACTCTCAATCTTGGTCTGTTTCTTAGAGGTGTAGTATTGAGAGAGCTTCATCATCAGAAGATAGAAGAGTCCATCAGCTATGACATGGATATTCTACGTGCTGGACTCTAGGATGGAGAACATGGAGGCAGGTTGTTCAGAGTTGTGGAGAATGTGATTCCCATATGGCTTAGTGGTTAGAGTTTGTGGGTTCCACGGCCTCTAACCACTAAGCCACATGGGAACCTACAAGCTCCAACCACTAAGCCACATGGAACCCACAGGGGTACAATATACCTTTACTCTCAATCTTGGTCTGTTTCTTAGAGGTGTAGTGTTGAGAGAGCTTCATCATCAGAAGATCGAAGAGTCCATCAGCTATGACATGGATATTCTTTGTGCCGGACTCTAGGATGGAGAACACGGAGGCAGGTTGTTCCGAGTTGTGGAGGATGTGGACTGTCTTTGTGGCGCCTGTTACATCTGTAAACAATTAATTATATATTTCGTAATTTGTTTTATTGCTTTATGCAGATCTACTAAAAATATTTTAAACGAAAATACATCTTTTCTAAAATTCACTTGCGGCAAGTTTTGACTCCGTTTGATTATTGAAGATGTATGTTTCCTCTAAGATATTTCTATTAATTACAGTTTAATTTCCGCACCCAAAGAGTAAAAAGACCCGCTGTCCAATTGTCTGTCTGTCACCAGGCTGTATCTCATGAACTGTAATAGCTAGACAGTTGAAACTTTCACAGATAATGTATTTCTATATCCGCTACAATAACAAATACTAAAAACAAAAGAAACAATATGTAATCCCGTACAATAAATGTGATTTTAAAATTTTAAACAAAACAATATCGCGATTTATAATTCCCACTGGCGCCCCCTAGTGGCGCTAATCGTAAAAAAAAATCCTAAGGTTTCGAGGATTTTTGTATAGATAATGGTATGGAACCCTTTGTGCCTTAGTCCTACTCGCACTTGGCCAGTTTTTTATTTTCATTTTCATTCATTTTCAAAAGGTGTGTTACTCACCCATCTGCGGTAAAGACAGGTAGCTTTCACAATCAACAAGAAACTGTCCTTGTTGTGTCGCTCCTAATGCTAAGATCCGTTTTGTCAATAACTCTATCACATAGGTTCCAGTCTTGTTTTCTGGAACTGGGTACTGCTGCAGCCTGGAACAGTGTCATGATGATGTCAACTGATGATAATCTGGTAGTGATATGGTGGTATGTGATAATGTGATAGCACTTGCAAAATAAAATCATAGATAATATTAAGAGTCTGATAAGCAAAGGACGGCTGACAGATTGGCACCAGATAATTTATAGAATCGTGATAAACTTTAAATACAATTGTGTTTATATATTTCCGGAGTCTTAAATATTTCACTCTCTGTTTCCACGACCAGCCCTGTAACTGGGCCTTTTTGCATGACTTTAAGCCATGGGTTTCCTCACAATGTTTTCCTTTACTGCTAATAGCGCGCATGATTATTTCTTAAAGAGAAAGACATTGGTGCCCCTCAGGATTAGAAACCTTGACCTTCGGAATGAAAGTCGGGGTATCTACCACTAGACCAACACCGCTCCATCTTTGTAATGTAGCATGGTAACCTAGACGTTATAAGGACGGCAGTGAATGCGTTTTCCCTAATGGCTACACCGGCCTACGTTTCGGATCACGAATGAGTACCTATCTAACTGGCCGAAACTAAGTATTTAATTAGCTTTTTAATACTAACTGCATCCGTCAATAAAAAATATACTTTTTGAGATGAAATAAGGTTTTTGAAATGTCAATGTGGTGTAATTATAAACGTAACTATATTTCTATGTTATACTTACACAGTAACGCCCATTTTCATACGGAATTCACTGAGAATTTTGTTATTTTTATCGGTTTGTGGTTAGGTTTGTTTCATCGCCTATTTTGGAATTTGTGAAACTTTAATCGTCTTGTTTTGTATAGAACTTGATTTAGCACAGGATTTTTAACTTGACTGTGAAAAATGAGTGCACATAATAATGTAAAATTTACATAAAATGTAAAAAACATCCAACACACGAAATCAACAAAACATTATTTTTTATAATGTTGGCTAAACTTTTGACAGAAAGACCACAGAGAAAGATAGACTGTTTATTATAATATGCTTTTCGGTTCCGTGCGTAGTATTTCAAAAATCAAGCTCGCTAAACTATTTTTTATAGTTTTTAGGCATTTTGATTCCATTATGATCCACACAATCACGCAGACAGACAGACAGGACACTTAAAAAAAATAAGGCGTTTTTTTTGACAAATACAAAATGGAAATAGAAATAAAAAAACCATAGAGTACTTTTTCAGGAATGACTGTCTGTGATTGGACAAAATCATGAAAGTAATATAAGCCAATAGGAGATACCCGTATAGGTGTTGAATTTTATCTGTGCCCAATTAGAACGTCGGTCAAACAAAAATCAGCCCGAAAAATGACGTCACTCGAAACAGAAACCAATGAGAAATCGACAGATAATTTCATAGGCAAATTGACAAGTGCGAGCCCCAGAAATTGCTGTATTTATTTACATCAAAACTAATTAATTCAAGCACCATTGTACAATAAAAACGTTCGCAGTTTTGTATAACTATTCTTGTGTTATTGCGTCATTTTAAAGTTAGAATTTCATGTTTGACTAGTGAATTGTGAACCTTTTGGTTTGTGATTATTTTGCTTTAGAAATCACAGGATCGTAAAATTATCTAACTCAGTAAATAATTGGATGATTGAAAAATGATACCAGATAACGTGACCCTGGTTGTTAAGGCGCCGAATCAGCAAATAGAAGACCAGAATGTGGAATGCCAATCTTCTTGGACAGTGCGGCAACTCAAGGGGCATTTATCTGAAGTTTATCCAAGTAAACCGGTGAGTTTTTGACTAAAATCTTATCTTTAGATGTCTTGCGACGTAATTAGAGCTTATAGACTAAATCGCGTACTCTTTACAATGTTAGAAGATGAAGAAAAATCATTTTTTAGATGCTATAGATAGCTGAATGTAAAACAGGTGATAAAACATGATAATAAGATAATAAATGTTATTATCTATGTGATAGGTAGGTAGGTACCTTCGATAACTAGCCAGATCTACATCTACTATCTTCAAATCAAAATTCTATTTCTCATTAATTCTTTTATTAAAATAACCCGAGTAGGTATTCAATGAAAGACCAGTCATCTCGTGGAAACTGCTGAGTGTTCCACAGGATCAAGACTAAAACCGTGAGGCGTATCTTATATTAGTATTATAAAAAGCAATTTTGTTGTTTTTACCGGTCTGTTTCTCCGCTAACTTCCAAACCATGCAGTGGATATTGATTTAAAAGTATAGGTTTCTTCATTAATTTGGTAATTTCTTTATCTGCCACCGCGTTAGGAGAACTTAAGGTTTGCTGGTCTCCCTCAGATTCCTTAGTCGCCTTTTACGACACGCATGGGTAGAGATGGGGTAACCCTATTCTATTCTGAGGTTACCTGGCACGGGTTTTGTGTTACAGTACATGCAATGGTTACTGTTACAGCTCACTAACGAGAACCCGGCTTAAAGCCATTAAGCTAGTTATTTATCTATAAATTCAATGCAATTACTTACCTCTTGTTTTTGTAATTTAAATATACAAAAAACCTAGTTTCTTATCTATTGTTTCTTATTTTATTATTCTGAATGTATGGTAATGCTTGGCAGAATGAAAGTTATTTCTTAATTTTTTCAAAAGATATATCTACCGAGAATACAATTAAAAGAGGGTAAAATTCAGTTCAGCAGTTTTTGACTTTTAAATATTTTAACTAGGTAAGTACCTACTTTTGATAACACCCAATCTATACTAAAATTATAAAGAGGAAACATTTATTTGTTTGTTTGTAATGCTCTGAAACTACTGGCTCAAATTTCTTAGAAAGCTACTTTATCAAGGAGTAACATAGCCTACTTTCGATCCCAATATTCCCACTGTATGAGGACTAATGTGAATGAAACCGCAGCTACTCAGCTAGTTTGCTATATAACCAATTATTTGATTAAGTTGAAACGAGAAAAATGTTTATAGAAAAATAAAAACAAAGAATTTTAATAACCACTTGCTTATCTCGGCTATGTGGTAGCTACTTACATTAATATACTCAAGATTGTAGGTATTTTAAAGCAAAAAATTATGGACTGTGAAGAAGCTGTTCACTTTTGTTCAGTTTTTTAGGCCCACGGTTTCACCCGCGTATGTCCCGATCCCGCGGGATTTTCCAAAACCCCTTTCTCAGTATACCTACACACCACAAGAACACACTATCCAAATTTCATGTGTCTAGAACTAGCGATTTCAGCTCTGTGTTGTATATAAGTCAGTCAGTCATTTAATTTTATTCATAGAAAAGAAGATGTAGATACTACCTGAGTAAGGAAATAATCGAGTATGATACTTACTCCTTTATGCAAAAACTACAGAACCGATTGTGGTGAAACTTGGTAAGCAGATAGCTGGAGATCTGAATTAACACATAGGCTACTTTTTGTCCCGATATTACCACGGGATCGAGACTTACGCAGCGTACTACGTGTAGGGTTGCCAACAGTTTTTTCGAAAAATATAGTATTTGTGGCTAAAAATTATAGTACGACCCAAAAAAATATAGTACAAAAATTAGAGCGGTGTTTTGTAGAATATTTAGAAAAAAATACGTATTTTTTGGACTTAACCTTTTTTCACACTTTCTTACTACTCTTTCTTTCTTGAATATAAAAAAAATATGTTCCCGACATTCAATCTTTAAATTATGAGCACCTTTTTTATGGCTTTTCCTTTTTTCCCTCTACATACTCGTAGAAAACAGTCCTCTGTAAATGCAGAGAGGAGGAATTTATAAAAGAAACAACTTTTTACAAATTATGCCAGAAATATAGTATTTTTGCGTACTATATGTGATTTCAAAAATATATAGTACGCTGAGCTGAAATATAGTACAATACTATATATTATAGTACGGTTGGCAACCCTAACTACGTGGGCGATCAGATGCGAACGCGAAGCGGCGCGGTGCGGCGCGGAAACAAGTAACAGTCGAGAGTCGCGCCGCATCGCACTTTACGTGCATTTGGTCACGTAGGACACTTCAATAGCTATCGACTGTTCCTTGTTTCCGCGCCGGCGCACAGTGGGCTGAAACGGGAAATCAGCGGACTTAGGAATCAAAGTTGATAATTCTATTTTTTTTAAATGGTGATCGATAGAGCTAATTAATACAATAAAAAATTGTTCTACAATAATTCTTAAATACGAATAATTCTCGAGGAAATCGACTTTGTGTGAAAAAAATGTATGAAACGACATATGTTTTGGTCTCTAGCTTCCAACTTATGGTCGATCCCGCACTTTGGGCAGCAATTTATTATAGTATAGGTCTTTACCTTTCACCTGACACCAAGAAGTCCTGCCCCGACCCGCCCTTTCGGAAAATAGAAGCGATTGAAAATGTTGTGTTTTCAAGTTACCATTTACGACCAAATCTTTACAAATTAATAAAATAAATAATAAATAAATATTGCACGACGTTACACACAGCGCAATCTAGCCCCAAACTAAGCACTAGGCTTGTACTATGGGTACTAGACAACGGATATACTACATATTATACTTTTTTTTTTTTTGTAAATACATACATATGATACATAGAAAACACTGAATATCCCATGTCTTCGGACCGTGGTGAGTCCTAGGACATGTTGGTTTCCTCACGATGTTTTTCCTTCACCGTAAGAGCGATGTTATTAGCGCACATACCTTTTTCTTAAAGAAAAAGACATTGGTGCGCGGTCTGTCTGGATTCGAACCCACGACTCTCAGAATGAAAGCCGGGGTATCTACCACTAGACAAACACCGCTCTTTTTTGTATTTTGTATGTTGTTGGATGTGACTAGTATATCATAAAACAATGATATGACACCTATTCTACATAACTTTTTGAAAATCGTACAATTTCGAGTTAAGCTAAATGTTTTTAAACATTGAAAAAAATAACATAGTAATGTAGTAGCAAGGTAAACAACCTCTTCCAAGTATAGATATACTTAGTGAAGTAACAATAGGTAAGTACTTCACTAAATAACAATAGGTAGCCTATCTACCTATTGTATCGTAGTACTTCAGTCTTAATAATAAGACCCACTTATTATTACGTTTCTAGGAAATTGCGGCATCCTTCAAAGACTACCTGTGATAATGAGTGTCCTTGCGGTTTTACTGATGAGTTGATGAGTCCAACCATCCAGTAGATACTAGTATAGGTAAATAAATATATACGGTATTTCAATAGAAATACCGTATATATTAATGGTATCTAATAAGATACCATGATAAAATATTATAGTGATTTAGATGAGTATAGTTTAAGGTAATTAGGAACTGGGGTGTAATAATGAAAAAGAAAAATATGTTTGTGTGTCTATAATAAAAAGTTACAACAGAAATATACATATATATAGGGACATCTATTAACAATATATGAACAAAGTTAACTAAATTAATGCTTATAAATAACGCTAACTTACACTGAATTCAATTCAAATTCATATAGAGCAATGTATACATATACATGATAATTTAAAACGTCAACTACGATACTACTGTGGTTTCGGAACGCGCCCTCCGTAATATATTCACAAGATATAAATAAATGCAAACTAAAAATAAGAAATACAAATACAAGATCAATAAATATAACAATATGAGAAAACTAAAATCAACAAATTATTCTATTCAGAATCGCTATCTTGGAAATTACTTACATCAATAAATTCTGTTTCAGGAGTTTCATTCAGAAGAGGCATCAGGAGATCAAGACATTTTGGAGAGAGAGACATTCTAGTTTTCTGGCTCATTCGCGGTCTTATAATGCTAAGCTTTGGATCGGAAGACAAAAGAAGGTTATGGAGAATATCCTCATTTGTCGCAACCCTGCTATTTTTTCTAGAATGACCCTCTCTGAATTTTCTAAAATCTTTATTACGGGCTTCTGATGCTTCTTCTGAAAGCTTACCAATAGGCAACAAACCAAAATGTTCAATAATGTTAGCTCCATGCATAAGTAATTTATGCACGCTAGATGGCATATAATACCATGGGTACAATCGAACATAATTGTCTGCTGTCTCTTGGCAAAACTGTGAAAATTTTGAAACATTCACGTGTTCTCCAGACGCAATGGTTTGGAGAATAACGTAAAACCTTTCAATTAAATCTTCATTAAGACCTGTGATTCGTGCACTTGTCTTAAAATCTCTAAAAAATCTTCTCGCCGTGTTTCCATCATTAGTAGTACCCGCTCCCTGCTTCACGATGTCAATATGTAGGCCACAAGTTTCCTTAAATTCTTTTTGAATTGCTTCTTTTCTTTGTGTTAACACGGCTCGAAGATCTCCTCTGGCACTCCATTTTTTAAAATCAAGCCTGTAAGCTGCAACAAAACAAACACAATTACTATTGAATATCTAAACAAAAATGCAACTTTCTTATATTGACAAAAAGTAGATGATTTATACCTATATGAAGAAGGCATTCCATACATCTTATCCAGCCGTGTAATGAAGATAGTCCGTACTGGTATATATCCTCATTCTTTGGTTTCCTCCTTACCGCTTCTAAATCGTTCATCTCCGATGGCCTGGCACTACATATATCGCAAGCTGCAGAAGACGTCTCGGATATGATTGAGGTAATCTTACCGTCAATCATAGTAAGTAATAAATTGTGGCCAATCGTTGTCTCTTTGTAAATTGTGGGCATCAGTGTTGCGATCTCCTTCTTTATTCTATTCATCTCTGTTGTTACCACTTCTTTGGTTTCTCTTATATATTTAAAAGATATTGGACGGCAGTAAAATGTAGATGAAGGTCTGTCGTTTTCCCAAATCACGATATTTTCTTCATTGTGCAGCTGAAGAGGCACCAAACTAGCCATAAAAATGCTGGAATCGTCGAATTCTCCTCTTTGTTTATAATTACTCTGCCCTGAAGCTCCATCGAATCCCCATTTGCTAGTAAGCTTCAACTCTGCACGGGAATCTGCTTGAATGTTATTAGCTTCCATTATTCGTGTGATGGTTAAGTTCAAAAGTGCCTGTAATTTAATTTGAGCGCCATCTTCACTTATGCTGATGTCTTTTTTGGGCGGATAACAATCTTCTTTTGCTTGTTTTATCGCATAATAGGATGGATAAACTTCGCATCCTTGCTCACTTGCAGAGTCCCTTAAATTTATATACTGCCACTTAGATAGTTTAAGGGATACAAGAAGACCCAAAGCCTTATCGGGAGTGTAGGCTTCTTCTCTTTTCTTTCCCTTTAAACTCGCTTCTACTTTAGCTGCATCTTCTGGGTGTTTCATAAGGTGATCTAAAATTTTGCTTACTCGTAATTCTCCACTGTTACGAAAGGCCCTCACTGCAGTAGCACCCGATTCTTCAGACGAAAGCGATTTGTCAAGTGAATGACTTATACGCCTTCTCTTTTGCCGTTCACCCAAATTTTCAAACTGCTTTCTGGGTGTGAAGGTCGAAGTAGATGCTCCCGAAGTGCTAGGTTGAACATTTTCTTTCTGAGCATCAACCGGGTCAATTTCTTGAAGAATTTCATGCACATTTTCTCGAGAACACACTACATTCGGCCACTCTATTGAACTCTCCAACCAATCTCGGTGTATTTTTAAAAATCTTTGTAGGGTCCTATTTGCCTTCCGCCACTTCAAAACTATTTTCGATGAATATTTCTGGCAAAACTTAACTAACTGTCCACTTTCTTCTTCATTGATCTCTTTTCCCAATCTCTCCTTTAAAAGTTCAAAAAGTTTTGCAGAGTCTGAAAACGAGTCTAATTCAGTTCTCATCAACACAAACAGGTCAATATTGTTCACTAAATTCTCCATTATCACCACGAATATTGAAATGTTTATGGGACAAATGACAAAATCCGAATGACTGTTGCAATTACATTACATCCCTTAAATAGTCGCACCCCCAACAACCTACCTAACATGCCATATTCATAAAGTACCTATCTAATCCCCTTTTACAACTCATCAGTAAAACCGCAAGGACACTCATTATCACAGGTAGTCTTTGAAGGATGCCGCAATTTCCTAGAAACGTAATAATAAGTGGGTCTTATTATTAAGACTGAAGTACTACGATACAATAGGTAGATAGGCTACCTATTGTTATTTAGTGAAGTACTTACCTATTGTTACTTCACTAAGTATATCTATACTTGGAAGAGGTTGTTTACCTTGCTACTACATTACTATGTTATTTTTTTCAATGTTTAAAAACATTTAGCTTAACTCGAAATTGTACGATTTTCAAAAAGTTATGTAGAATAGGTGTCATATCATTGTTTTATGATATACTAGTCACATCCAAAAACATACAAAATACAATTTGTAAAGATTTGGTCGTAAATGGTAACTTGAAAACACAACATTTTCAATCGCTTCTATTTTCCGAAAGGGCGGGTCGGGGCAGGACTTTTTGGTGTCAGGTGAAAGGTAAAGACCTATACTATAATAAATTGCTGCCCAAAGTGCGGGATCGACCATAAGTTGGAAGCTAGAGACCAAAACATATGTCGTTTCATACATTTTTTTCACACAAAGTCGATTTCCTCGAGAATTATTCATATTTAAGAATTCTTGTAGAACAATTTTTTATTGTATTAATTATCTCTATCGATCACCATTTAAAAAAAATAGAATTATCAACTTTGATTCCTAAGTCCGCTGATTTCCCGTTTCAGCCCACTGTGCGGCGGGCGCCGGCGCCGCACCGCGCCGCTTCGCGTTCGCATCCGATCGCCCACGTAGTACGCTGCGTTACGCGGGTGAAACCGCGGGCGTACCTACTAAGAGAATTATACCTTAATCTCGATAGTAGGTACATTAATCTTATCAGATAAAATGAAATCAGTGACATCACAATGTTTTCCATTGCCATTCGAGCAATGTTTCGTTAAATATTTACCTACTGGGAAAACACCCAGCGATAAACTTAGAAAC